>JARFXV010002191.1:0-90000 GCA_031761425.1 Cosmopolites sordidus | reverse complement strand
CATATGATGCTCTATTCGGGTTTTACTCTTTCTCTATTTAATTCCTTTATGTTGACTTTACCTCTTATTATCTGCTTTATTATTTTATTTGAAGAAATGAACATGAAACACTGCTCCCAGTACCTTTTTTAATGTTTCAGTTTCACTGTTTAAATGCCTTCCTTTATTTTCCTCGCATTCATATAAGTGTTGGTAAAAACACCTTGGTTTTTTATTTTCCTTTTTGTTCCTTATTTTCCTCTTATCATCTGCTTTATTATTTTATTTGAACAAATGAACATGAAACACTGCTCCCAGTACCTTTTTTAATGTTTCAGTTTCACTGTTTAAATGCCTTCCTTTATTTTCCTCGCATTCATATAAGTGTTGGTAAAAACACCTTGTTTTTTTATTTTCCTTTTTGTTTTTCTAGTTAATTTAATTTATCGGATTTATTTATAAATGCTTTTTTGTTTCAACACTAAAATATTCAATTCATTTAAACCAGTATGTTTGTTGCTAGTTTCCATTCCCATACTTTCTTTTACGTTAAGTGTTTTAACTTAGTGCTCCATCTTTTTTTTATATCCATTTATTATGTTTACTTATTAACACAATTTATTAAATAATGTATTCATAGACACTGTTCGGGGTATTGATACTTGATTCCCTATTTTGAGATTTTTTTATTTTTAATTGTTTTTTGCTATTAGCCAAAATTACCGTCTGTATATTTCAGTTTAATAAATTATTAAGGAATGTACTACTAAGTTTTCCTCTTAAATCCATGCTTTTTTAATATTCGAAGTAATCTCCCTCATTGTCTATAGACTTTCGTCACATTTTCCAACAATTGTCAAATCCCAAATCGAAAAAAACTTAGTTTTCTTGATGTCACAAAGACATTGACGCTTTTTTTGACTTCGTCAAGTGTTGAAACGGCTAACAAGGTGAATCAGCTATTAACCAGGTGATATTGCAGGGATCGGAAAAGATGAAAATTGCCAATTGAAAGGTGCCAAGTCTGGAGAATGCACCATGTGCGATAGAATCTCCCAACTCAACTCGATGATTGTTTCCAGAGACCTTTCTACTATTTTTTGGCGTGGATATTTGGTTTTTCGATACCGTGTAATGGCTCACCAGAGTTAACTGACGATGTTCGACTCTTTGGGGTACCGTAGAGGATCCACTTTTCATTACAGGTTGTAATTTCAAGCACGAAGTTCTTTTTCTTGTATCTGAAGAGAAATGACAAAACAATATCAAAGCGCCCAGTCTTGTTTTCTGCTAGAGTTCATAGGGGACCCAATGACCCTCCAATTTAATTTTCCCTAGGTTGTGTAAACATTTAGAAATGTTTTGCAGTGTTACTTCGAATTCCTGTCCGAGCTCTAGCAGAAACGACACGGATATTCTTCCAGCCGGGCTTCCAATCCTTCATCCTCCACTTTTTTGACTATTCCGGAAGTACTGCATCATTTAAGTCAATATTTCAAGTTCGGAATTGATTGAACCACTTCTTATAAATACTGTATGAAACAGTATACTCTAAAGCCGCACAAATCATATCCTGAGCTTCTTTTCAGTTGAAAAGCAAAAAGAAAGCATCAAATGTTGCTTTTCAAACGACATCCCATACGTTACATTCACAGTAAGCCCATATATTATATCTCATTTTGAAGCTGAGAGAGGGCGTTTTAAAATAACTATACGATGGAAAAAATTCTGATCCTAATAGGTTCTGTAGTCGATGAAATGTGGGAGCCGAGAATTAAGGTGAGGGTCTCACAGTTATATTGATGTATAATAGATTTAAGCTAAATTTAATGTACTGTTTGATTTATCTTGAGTATAACCCAAAAGAAACTTTTTAATTCATTAGTTCTGAGAATATTATTGATATAATTAATAACAATATTTTGCCTTAGGTATTTAACCTAGACTAAACTTGGATATAACTTAGATTATAGAAGTAATGTAACCATGCAATTAGCATTTTCTACTAAATAAGCTTGTTCTTCTCTTCAATATATAATATTATATCAAGTAATATATAACTACTATTAGTGATAAAATGTGTATGTGTATGTAATTTAATTTTTTTCCTTGTCTCTAAAAATATTAGAATATATATAGAAAAACCAATTCTTTCAATACATATATATGTAAAATAACGAAACTTCAAACGTGAGAAATGAACAAACAAGAAGAAAAGAATACCGAAGTGAATCGTCGTCGAAAATTACAAAACGCCACAGAAACGAGAGAAAAAATTGAAACATAGAAAACTCGATTTGTCTTGCTTTTTTTGTCGTTTTCCTGTCCGGATGTCGGTTTCGCGTTAGGCGTTCTTCTGGGACGAGCCCTAACAAGATTTCCTGTTGTTTTTTTGACATGGCCCTGAGGTGGTCAGTGTCAAATAATCTCATATTTGAGCCGCAGAGGGACCCGGTCTTGTCACACCGTCGCGCTTCTAATCCAATGAGCGGATTGACTGCACGTAAATACGGTAAACGCGAAATCGAGTTAAGATAAAAGTCCTCCTCGCTTCTCCACGCCCCTCTCTCCAACGCGAACTCGGGCGATAAAAGTTGGTGGAATAAGAAGGGCAGTTTCGTCGATAACGGTCCGTCTAGCGTACCCCAACCCCCACCATGTTGTTGACTTATGCGACGGCAGACTTTTGGGAGATTAGCCTCTTGCTTCATTATCATAATTAATTTTTGGCTATTGTAACAATTTGTTCGTCGCTGGTGGCTAAGTGAAAAAACGCAATATCGAAATCGGGAAAATTGCAAAAAGTAATATTATATATATATACGCTCGAGAAGAATACAAACAAAAATAATCCATTGTTGTTTTGGTGTTATGGTGGAGGATCCAATAAAAGTTGATCAGTTTTGTTTGGCGAATATTTAATTATATTATTTTTCTATTTTTTAATGATATTATCATGTTCTAATATATTTTTTCATGCATCTAATAAGAATTAATTATTGTTATTTTGGTTATATTGATCAAAACATAAAATAATCATCAGAAATTCTAAAATAATCATTGGGTCTTAAAAATCTAACATGTTACTTACAAGTATGTATATTATAAGTTTAAATAAGGATAATAGGTGAAGTTTTTATATTAGTACTTCTGCCACCTCAGTCCTTTTTGGAGTCTATCTTTGCCTTTTTAGGCCCTTAACTTAATTATCAGCAATTATTTATGAAAAAAGTAATACAAACTTAATCTTCACAGTTATCTCCCTTACTTTCTATACTCTTTCGCCACCTTTTAGGCAACTGTCGCATCCCAGATCGACAAAAACTTGGTGGTTTTGATGTGATATAGTCATTGAGGCTTTTTTCAACTTGCTCAAGAGATATGAAGCGGTCATTAATTAAGTGATGTTGTAGGGAGGTTTTTGCTGTATGTTGCATTGTGTTGCAACACAATGACTTCCCTTCTTACCTTGCCAGTATAAGACCCATTTTCTTACAGAGTATCACTAACACGAATTAACTGCTGCTGATAACGGTCAGCAGTAACCGTTTGACCTGATTGCAGTTACTTATAATACACGACGTTCAGTTGATCCAACCATATACACAACAACACCTTTTTGGTGTGGATATTTGGTTTTGTGTTACTGGTTGATAGCTCACCAGGATTAACTCACGATTTTCTACTCTTTGGATAATTGCAGACAATCCACTTTTCACCCGGAAGTCCTTTTTCTTAAATGTGGAGAGCAATAATGCAACATCAAAGCAACTACTCTTATTCTCAACTGTGAGAATAAGAGTATTGTGTTTTGAATTTTCCATAACTTGCGTAAACTTTTCGATATGTCATGCGATGTTCCAGTTCCTGTCCGAGTACTAACAATATACAATATAAATTTTCTTCCTGAAATTCTTTAACTAAGTTAAATTGAGACTGCCCAAATCATTTTTCACCCTCCCCTTTTTTGGTTATGTTCTGCATCATTTAATAAACATTTCTAGTTTGGAATTGCTGGGGTCACTTCTTACAAGTACTGCATGAAACAGGTTTATCGCACAAATCACGTCCAAAGCTTCCGCAGCTTTTTTTTTTATTGAAAGGCGAGAAGAAAGCAGTGCCTCAACGTTAATTTTATAGCGGGAATAAATCCAATTCCAATAGGTTCTGAAACTGATGAACCAATAGGAAGGTGACTCTATATACAATTATTCATTATTTTATATAGTTCTTCTCTGTTTTGGCCATTCTAAGAAAAAAGTAATAAAATAAATTATTATTATTAATATAAGCAGTACTGCTTATGTTAATATATATGCTTTCTCTTTCAGTTTATCAGTCATTTTTACTTTTCTATCAATGAAACCAAATATATTACTGTATAAAAACTACTTAAGATGTTCAGGCCGAACCAAGAGATTAACACAATAAAAACAGAGAAAAAAATATAACCCGATAAATAAAAACAAAAAAAAAATCGAGGCAAAACTCAGTAAACCAGGCTGAAGTTTCACCATAAACGTCACGACCCGGTCTTCATTTGTCTTTAAGGAGGACCAATAAAATAATTTGAAGGATCCCGAATAGTGTCGTAATTTTTCCGGTCTCTGGACATTATCGGATCTCTCTCGAGTTCTAATCAGTGCGAGAATGGCCATTTCTAATCAAGTGGCCTGGCGTTAATAGCCGGCAATTGTTTCAGCTTTTGAGTTAATATTTAATTTTGAAAATTTTTACTGCAAAATTTAATCGAATAAAAAATGTAATAAATACATCTGTGTATAAATCTAACAAATTATATTTAAAAATACTAATTTCGTATTAATTTTGTATTTTATATAGTGTACTTTTATTAAAATATAAAAAGTACCAAAAATTGTTTTGACGTTATGGTGGAGGTGGTACCAAAAGCAATACCCATATTTATGAAATATTTAAACAAGAAATAAAGGAGAAGGAAATAACCTTTGTGAATTTAATCAGTGATTTTTCACATTATTTAAAAGAAAAATGTTTTTTATAACAAGGGTGAAAAACCAAAGAGTTTCCGCGAAAAAAATGTAAAATTATTAAGCCACCAATCGAAAAGCTATAAGAAGTAGCGCTTTAAGTAAATATATGTAAAAGCATATTTATCGAATAAACTACAACTAAACTAATAAATATAGTTGAAACATCAGTCAAAATAAAAGTGGAAAGGTCGCATTAACTAATTGAGATGATTATTTCACTGTATTTAAGTTCCACTTAAAACCAAAAATATATTCTGTACGCGAATATCACTATATGCTTATTATTTGCGGAGAAGTTCATATTAAGAAGAACGTATTTTTGCTGCTGCCGGCTAAATTATAAATATGACAGAACTTTTTCAACGTGTGCAGAAAAACTGGTTAAATCGATGCCAGGCTTGCATATACTCAAATGGTGGACATTTTGAGCATTAAATTTAATAAAACAATTAACCGTATATTACTTAATGTGACGTGAATCGTTTAAAACGTGTTATGGAGTGAAAAACTAGTGCTATTAATTTCAATTTTGACATGAAACGACAATAATGTGTAAGTGTTACTTTTCTTTTTGTAAAAAAACAAACCAATTTTAAACCATTTATTTATTTTTATGTTCGAATTTGGGTATCAAAATAAACAGGAAGATGCCACCAAACGACGTTGCCAATTTTTAAGAAAATTTCAATCAGGTCTGACTTTTTTTTCATGGAAATAGTTGTATTTTGGGTACACGTTTTAAGGAAACTTTATCTTCAAAATGTTGATGAAAAATCATTGATTAAATTTATTAAAATACTTTCCCTTATACATTGTATATATTATGTACGCTATTAGATTTATTTTATTCAATATTTATAAGGAAAATGAGAATGAAACATTTTTTAAGTGTATAAGTTTCCTGTTATTTTTATCAATGCGTCAATATGTTATTATCTCAAATATTTCAAAAATGTTTGCTTTATCAAGATTTTAATTATATAGTTTTTTATATAATCATTTATATAATCATATATAGTCATTTATTAAACCGAAAAATAAGAAATCTTCATTTTTCCAGTTATTATTATCCTAAAATATTATTTTAATTTAAAAAATAATGAAAAGTTTTACAGTACAACAATATATTCACATAATAAACTTACATCTGATTTGCATCGTATAACACTTCATCTTTCCAATCACCATAACAAGAATTAACAATCATCAGTAAAATACATTAAAAATCTATCACATAAAATTTTGTTTTTTATTTAAAAATAAATCGCACTGTAATATTTCTGGGTGTATAGAGATACATGTACATCCCCGTGAATCACTGAAGATACTGAAGATCGCCACAGGTACGAGACTCTCGTACGACTTCGAACGCGGTAAGGGTGGGGATAAGTTACCCTCAGCTTCGCGCTGGACCCGAAGGGCCGAATGACAATACGGTTTAGTAACTTTCGATGAAATTAATGGTAATCTGCAATTATTGTGGGGTAAAAAATATCGCCCAGTTGATTTCGTACCTAGGCCAAGGGGACAAATAAAAAAAAACGACAACCTTTTTTTTTTATCGGTTAAAAAATTCCGGCAAATTTTTTCTCAGGCTCTAAAAAACCAGTAGCCTTGTTAAAATTATCATATGGGAAACTTCTATAAAATCGTCTACAAAAGAATTAGTTATATCTGTATCTAATAAGTGTATTGTTGACAATTTTTATGGAGTAGAATTTTTCTAAATGTTATTTCATAAAAACTCACCTTTATTTTTAAAGAATAAGTTAAACAGAGCCCTTATATAGCTCAAACATTTTTTTCAGAGTTTCACCGCGTATTTTACTAACTATATTGGCATCACTAGTATGTAGTAAATCAAATTTAATCATATCGTAGAAAAAATACAAAATAATAAATTAAATGATAAATAAATTATATTTTAAAATGTTATTTATTAAGTTATATTTTACAAATTAACAAAAATATAAATTTTAATGAAACTTAATGAAACTTAAGACATAAAATAATTAAAAAAAAAAAACAATTAATAAGTTGTCACAAGAATAACAAATTAAAACTCTTAATTTGCATTTTTTCTATTCCTACAGAGCCCATGGGTCCCAAAAAATTTCTAATAAAAATAGATTTATTATAGAGGTAAAAAAACCTACGGTTAAAAAATCTCACCCCTCATTTTTTATACCAGGTGCAAAAAAAACGCAAAAGCCAAGTAGCGAAATTCTCACACAGATTTCCGATAGTACCCCACAACATTTTTTTATAGAAGGTTGGGGGGTCAACAGTCTTTTTTTTTACTATGGGAACTAGTTTTAAAAAATGTTGGAAGTAAATATGATGAGTGACATTTTGAAATGTTGAATATTTAATCTTCAGAATAATTAGTTTCTATATATTAAAAGGTTTTCCAACAAGAGCGACAGAATTTGAATTTGAAATAAAATACAGAAAATTAAAAAAAAATATCGTTCAACTGACCACCTCGACTCTTCTTGCACTGGTTGATCCGATTGGCCCAATTTTCCATGACTTGGTAGCTCATATCGCGTGGTATGGCGACTATGGTTGCTCGAATGTTGGCTTCAAGTTCATCAAGAGTCTTGGGTTTGTTGGTGCAAACCTCTAATTTAACCTAGCCCTAAAGGAAATCGTCTAAAGGTGTTAAATCACAAGATCTTGGTGGCCAGTTGCAAGGGCCATTAGCTGTCAAAGTCCTATCATCCCTATTGGGAAGCATTTTATGATAAAAAAGATGATCAAAAATTAAGGTGACTTTTTAAGCAAAACACAATGTATTTATTTATTCATCCAAATTTATTTTGTTTTCTTTAAAATAAGCCTCCTTTTTCAACGTTTTTTCGAATCTTCGAAATAGTTTTTATATCGTTATATTCTTCGAAGCGCCCAGTTAACTCTCTTCAATGGCTTCTATGGATACGAACTGGCGTTCACGAACTATTTTCTTCAATTGAGCGAACAGGAAAAAATGACATGGCACCATATCTGCTGAATATTTGTTCGGTTTTTAGTGAACTGTTTTCTTGAATTCAGAGAACAGGAAAATGTAACATGACGTCATATATGGTGAATATTTGTTTAATTTGTATCGAAAAATTGACAAATAATTATTGCGGTGTGCGATGGTGTGTTATTGTGATACAAAAGCTATAAATTGTTTTGTCCCAAATGTCTACAAGGTCTTTAATCCTTAATGGGGGATTATTAAGTAAAATATCTTAAATTTTGAAAATGATTGACACACTGATTGGCGTGGAAGATTTTCCTAAACAACGTTTATCTTCACCTGATTCTCTACCATCACTAAAGTGTCTTTAACAATTGTAAACATCTTTTTGACACAGCTTCAATATTTTAAATGCATCAGTACAAGAAATTTCTTTTTTTACGAAATTTAATGCAAATTGTTAACAAATGATTTGAAATTTGTTAGTTGTCAAGAACAGACATACCAACTTAAAAAACTAATGATTGTATCGATACTTACAGGGGGCGAATTTTGAAAACAAAAGTCACTTTACTTTTTGATTAGATTTTATATTTAATATAATTACGCCAAATTAAACTAAATCAGTTATACTATATATATATATATATATATATATATATATATATATATATATATATATATATATATATATATATATATATATTTACTGAGTGAAATCATAGCATTATTGACCTATATACAACAGTAAATGCACCTTGTCCTCTTGGCCTGATAAAAATCTGTTCCCACGTAGAAATTCCAACTTGTCGAAATATCTGTATCATTTTTCATTTTATAAACATAAAACGATTGAAAGGGTATTGGGGCAAACATTTGCCAGCATTGTCCTCAGTCAAAGGGTTTCGAAATAGGATGTCTTGGGTTCCCACACATACACATAGAACTGTGGAACAAATACAACGAGTTCACAAATATAGACTCAGATATGAAATATTTTTAGTTCATTACATATCTCACAAACTTCTTCAATGTACTTTCTTTTAATTTACAACAAAAATGTATTACTACTGTAGTGAAAATATTTTTATTCTAATTTATATAGCCCAAAATTAAAAATCAATATGATGAGCCAAATATCCCTTCTCTATCACCAGATATCGTTGGAACATCGCCCGCAACTACATAACTACATCTGCCAGGTCAGTAAATTCATTGCTTTATGAAATCTTGAATGTTATCTGGACATCACCGGAGACCGTTTAAGAAATTTAGGAAAACAGATAGCGATCGCGAAGAAAGAATTATAAAGAGGTGGTGGTTTTTTTGTCGTTTCTTATGCTTTGTTATCGAGTTAGTCTTCGCTTCTTCCCTGGACGACGGACGCTTGGGACAGATAACTTGAATTGATGTTGGGAGCGTAGGTGATGTTAATCTTTTAATTTTGTCTATCAATTAATGTTGTTTCCATTATGCATACAGTGAATGACGAGATATAAAAAAAGGCAATTATTTTTATATAAATAATATTATTGAAGAATTGGCAAAAAATAACTAGCGAATTTGGTATTAGTAAGAATTTTAAATTACTTTCGATAAAACTTACTAGTTACTTAGTCGTTACTAGATTATTAGTCGATATATTTAGAAATTATTTAACTTTAATTTTTTACCCTTTTTTTCCACCACTATTCAAAGGAATCATGACACTTCATTTCTTGACAAAAATTTGACTAATGAATTAAATTGAGTATGAATATTTCTTTTACGGAAAGTATCAACAAAGTCAACATATTTAAATTTCCATATAAATATTTCAGTTGTATATATACGTATTATCTATCATATTTCACAGAACATATTTAGTTTTGACAGTATGAATGCATATATTAATATTCATATTTGAATTGAAATATATATATATATATATATATATATATATATATATATATATATATATATATATATATATATAAGGCTAATTAAAAAGTTTGCGGAGCGGAAAGAAATAATAAAATAGTTTATAGTTGAAAAAATTACTTTATTCTTCCATATATTCTCCCGTAAGCTTAATGCATTTTTCCAGTGGTTCTCCAATGCCATTTATTCCATCTCTGAAGTGATTTTCTGGAAGTCTTTCAAAATATTCATCTACGGCTGCTATAACTTCTTCATTTTTGAGGACATTATTGGACGTCCAGAACAAGAATCATCATCCAGGCTTGTTTTGAAGGAGCAGACGCCTCTAATACATTTACCATTTCACAATAAATGTCCATGGCCTTTAAATCTTTTTTACAAACAATTTAATGACTAAACGATTTTCAATATTTTCCATTTTAAAAAATAACTGATATGTTTACTTTAAACTGCTGCTTTTATACGAATGAATTGACGATATACTTGAAACTTCAAAATATAGTGGATTATATTTATTGCTCTATATGTGTCGTTCCGCGAATTATATATATATATATATATATATATATATATATATATATATATATATATATATATATATATATATATACAAATGAACTTGCAACTCCGTTGAGTTGGTGATACAAGTCGTTCAATTGTCGTGTCGTCGACTTTTTTTTAATATGTTTCAGGAGTTTGATTTTCGTGATAAATTTTTTATCGTCTTTCTTTCGGTGAACCAGTGAGGACATCCGGCCTTGGTTTGTTTAGCACATCGCCAGGTAGTTTAAATATTTTTATTATGTTCATAATCGAACTAAAACTAATTCCTAATATATTACTTTAATTTACGGTAGCTCAATAATAGTTTATATTTTATGATAACTCAATCCTTTGCAATATAATTTAACCACTTGGTTACAGAAGTAACACAATTTTTTCAGTTATTCCAGTTTTCTCATTTTAAAACACCCGAACAGACAATGAAGCGTATGAAGACTGATGAAACTCTGCTTTAATTCGATCTTATTTACTAATACATACTTTGAAAATATTTGATAAAACATTCCTCGAAAATTGTGGTTTTATATGTATCTGCTTGTAAATAGCTCACAATTGTGCCAATATTTTTTTGACTCTTAATTTTCAAGTTTATTTTTTTCCTTCGCAACTGCAAAATGTTTTGTATCCAACAATATGTTTATTGAAAACTAAAATACATTATTGAACAATAAGTTGATTGAGAATTCGTGAAAAAAAAGCAGGGTGTGCCGATAGTTTTTGACCCACTATAGATCTTTGTTTTGACTTAATAATATAATTGCACCATCTATTTCAGTTGTGTTTGTACCCATACCTTTATTTTTGTAAAATTTTTTCTTCTTAATAATGTTTGGAGAAGCAAACGAATATATTTCGTGTACCATTACTAAGCCAGTTTATTTGTATAGCTAAGCATAATTGGGTATATGGGTATAAAACATAATTCAAACAGGCTACCCCCAAAATAGGCTTGAAATTTGTTTTGCAAACGAATTAATTAAAAAACAAATTTTTTATTCTAATGAATTTATTGAAATGCAAAGATCAAAAGTTACCATTTTGCATTAACTAATATCAATAATAATAATAAGAATAAAGTTCATTTATGTAGCAGCTAGTAACAGTTATTCAGCTCCAAGATAGAGGTCACATAATATACATAAGTCTTTTTTATCGTCATCATTTTATAGTCATGCTTGCAATTCATGTACAAACACAAATTTTGCAATTTATCAACTTCCAAAAAAAAGACGTCAGCTTGGCAAGAAACTGTTTTAAATTTGACGGAACAGAAGAGACCGATAGATTTACGATCGCGAGTGAAGGGGCATTCATAAACTGCGCACCGCTCATTCCGAAAAAAAATCGCCACTCGATGTTTTTATTGAGCCGTAAATTACGAGGTCGCATACGTTACCGGCTCAGGCTGCGCATACGTGTTGATCCTCCAGATTTACGATAATATAATAATGACCTGTAACGGTAGTTTTATAAAGGTAACCATCTAAATGCCGCATGAAAGGTGTAAAGTGTGCGAACTCCCACGCTAGAACTTTAATCTACATACGTCGGTGGCCTGGTATCGAAAATGAACAAAATATTCAATAAAAAAAAACGAACCGATTATATTGAATTCCAACATAAAGTTATTCTTAGAGCTTTTCCAGAAAAAACGCCATTGTAATGAAAAATTAATCTAATGTACGTCCAGTGCGTGGAGAGAATAGCCCAACTTTTGCCACATATTTTGGAGCCTCTAGTTCTCATTCAGGAGCTCGGATCAAAACCTCAAATCGACAAACGTATATGATAACCTTCATTCTCGCATAACTCTAAAGCAGTCCGAAAAATGTGTAAGCTTAAGTGTGTTTGGGATTATATTATTGTTATTATAAAAATATTGCAAATAATTTACTAGTCGTTAAATCTTTTTTTCTTGTATATATTTACATTGTTTCACTTGAAAATTGTAGAAATATTACGTTTATTGGCATGGCAAGGTGTGAATTTAGAAAACTCCCACGCTTAAAACTGTCTATCATGCTCCACATTAGCCGATGGCTTGAAATGGATCAAAAAAGGGTCAAATCTCATTCAATGGTTATCCTTTTGGGGACAATGGTCAGCGGGAACCTGTGACGACCAACAAAAAGGACCATTATCCCTCTTATTTTCGTTCCATTCTTCATCATATTTTCGAATTTTCTATGCATTGTATTCAACAGGTTTTATTTAAAAATGCAAATAACATATATTTATATAATCAATAAATATTCATTTTATATTAAAATTAATAATTATGCATTTTGGAAATAAAAAATATTGCTTCTATAAGGTCTTTCAACATCTTTTTTCTTAATTTAAAGTTTTATTTTAATAAAGCTTAAATTTAAATACAGTTTTATGTATATACATTTATCTATTCTTCTATTGGAACCTTTGGTATGAAACATTAAACTTAAAGAGATTTACCACTAAACACCAAATCACTATTTTAAACTTCTCGGCGCACGTTTCGCTAACCATGTTAGCATCATCAGGTGATGATTTAATCTCAAGATTAAAGTATCTCTAAATACTTTTTTTACACACACCTTGTACGAATATTTAGTTTCTCAAATGCTGCCACGATATAAATTTATATATATATATATATATATGTATATATATACATATATATACATATATATATATATATATATATATATATATATATATATATATATATATATATATATATATAATATCTATCATATTTCACAGAACATATTTAGTTTTGACAGTATGAATGCATATATTAATATTCATATTTGAATTGAAATATATATATATATATATATATATATATATATATATATATATATATATATATATATATATATATATATATATATATATATATATATATATATATATATATATGCAGTTTGTTACCAGATACAAGAGTCGTTCAAAAAGTGTTTTGATTTTGAAAAAAGATTTTTGAGATTGTTTCTTTGTTTTTCAACGTAACGATATTTCAGTTCAATATATTTAGACCAACAAAGTTCCACCTTTTAAATATTCTAAGTACAATGCATTTTTGGATAGATACAATTGATTTATTTTTCCAACTCTGAAAAATATGCGGTTCTGTCAACTTTGACGTCGTTATTTGAAGTAAATCTTCGTCCACCAAATGATTTATTCAACCTTAGGTAGAGGATTGAGTAAAGTCAGTTTGGTAGAGTATTGCAGCATGTAATCCTAGATGAGCATGTAGGCTAATTTTCATGGTGAAAGAACCATTTCTTTTTGCCAGATGTTGATGTTTAGCTTTATTTTTTCTTAAGCGCATTTTTATCAACTACTATACACTACAGTTTCATCTCTGGATATAAAGCGAATTCATGTTTTATTTACTGCTATAAAACGTCGAACAAAGTCAGCAAAATCGCATTTAAATAAGTGTAAACATTTTTGAGAAGTATTAGTTCGAATGCGTCTTTGGTCTTTTGGTCAATGCGTCTTTGGTCACAAAAAAAAAGGTACCATAAAGCGGAAAGCTTTTTTTACACCCAAACATCGTGTGAAATATTGAGGCAGGGTCTATAAAGATGGTTTTCTTGGCAATCTCGCGTAACTACAGTGGGCGATCATTTAATAAGGCATTGGAATTTTATGCCGCTTTCGTCGGTCGTAGCGGTTCTTAAAAATAAATCTAAATCGTTTTGAATGTTAGTCAGGGTTAAGCACCACAAAACAAAATACTTTACTTTCTGCTCAATCTATAATTTCATAAAATATCTGAAATTTCGCAAACGCACATTCAGCGAATCATTCTCGACAAATATGATAGTCAATTTGGTCATGCTTGCCCCTTCTTTTGCTATTATGTAACTTTACTGGCTATTTAGTATTTTCTGAAGAATAATTTTGAATATGGAGACATAGCATAAATAAAAACATTTAAATATAAGAGAAGCGACAATCTATTGTTATTGAAAACGTATTGTAACGTGTAAGTGTTTGACTTTAATATTAAAACTAAAGTTTTCATTAAAATACATTTTAAAGATAAATATAACATTCTAGGCGATAAAATTATGCAAATATGAACATAAAATTAAGGATAATTACGCATATATCTGTACCGTAAATGTATACGAGTTGGTTAGTTTGACCATTTCCGATGTGGTTCTAAAACGGAAATGCGATAACTATATCGAAAAATGTACGTTTGCTCGTCAAAAATAGTATTTCTAATTAAAATAAAAAATTTACATTTGATAAGAATATATGGTCAGTTAAATATTACATACAGTTCGGAAAAAAAATCGTATTTTAAAAAATACGATTTTTTTTGTCTATATTAAAAACAGATGCTGGGGGGTGAAAAGCGCGTCTGTTGCTACACAAATTAATTAATTACAAAAAAAAACCGCTTAAAACTTTTCTCGTTCTAATTAAAAATGGCAGAATGGATTTTTACACTGCTGGCGAGTTGCGGATTTCCATTGAAAAAGTTCCCGGTTTATTTTGTTTACTCTATGTCCAATTAGAGCCTGAAACATCGCTGTTTGCTTTTGTTACTGTTGACAAGCAAATTAGGACAGATTTTTTTAAAACTACCACGCCCCTTTGAATAGTTCTATTTTTTATAATCCCTCTTCATATCGTTTTCATTTTACAGTTTCACCTTTTTATTAATGTTTAATGCTTCATCATTTAATGCTCATCAAGTCCTTTAAAAGATAGAAAAACAAATTATTTTAAGTAGATTTTTTAATTTTTTTCAACAGAATCTCGTTTTAGCTCTATACACTTGTCCAAGCTTTTCTCCAACTTTTTTAAGCCGTCTAAATAGTAAGATTTCGGAAGGTCCTCAAAATGGGCATCTATTCGGCATCGTTCAAAGTGAACCGTTGCCCGCTGAGCCATTTTTTAAATTCGGAAATAAAAAAGTCACTGGGAACCAAATCTGGGAACTTTAATTCGACGATTTTGGCCATTACATTTTTTTCTTTTTCAAATGAGGACGATTTTTCTTGATTTCTTGGCTCAACCTGTACAATGACGACGCATAATACTCTCCAGTTATTGTTTTTCCTTTTTCCAAGTAATCGGTGTAGATGATTCCGTGTGCATCGCAAAAAACTGTGGCTATAACCTCGCCGGCCGATTTCACTGTGGTCGCCTTCTTCGGAGTTTCATCTTCATCTTCAAAAACCCACTATTTTAATTGTTCCTTTGATTCTGGAGTGTAGTAGAGTATCCATGTTTTGTCCACAATTATATATGGCCGCAAAAAATCATCAGGATTGCGACAAAAAAGTCCCAAAACAGCCTCAGAGTCGTCCACACGGTTGTGTTTATTCTCCATTGAGAGCAAATACGGCACCCCAAAATTCAAAACATTATACCTTGCAATAAGCCTGTGGGCTCAACTATTTCGCGCACCTTTATTTGTCGATCACTTAAAACCATGTCGTGTATTTTATCTATAATTTCGGGAGTAGTTACTTTCACTGGACGTCCCGAATTCATCTTTTGTGGATGTACGGCCACGTTTAAATTCATGTATCCAATTGTAAATAGTTAGCAAATACAGAAGCAGATGTACCAAGAACTTCATCCAACTCAGCTTTGATCTGTTTCGGTGTTAAGCCTCTTAAATATAAATGTTTAATCACCACTCGAAACTCACTTTTTTCCATTTTTCTAATTTTCTTGCTTCAATCGACAATAAAAATGAAACCATGTGATGAATGTAACTGAGACTTTGACAGCTGTCTGGTGACTAAAGATGCTTACTAAAAACAAACCATTTCCGATACTTCGAGCGCCATCTATAGAAATTTCTAACGACTTATTGAACGACCCTCGTATGATGCAGACATTTAAAGAGTTTATTTGTTCAACAAAAGTATACTTTGAAAAATTTACTGTACTACATTTCAGTAGGCAAGAGCGTAAAATCCAACAAGGAATCATTCTTCAGGAATCGTCAACCAAGTGGAGTAAAGTCGGATGTCTTCTGAGATCTTCTATGTTCTTTGAGGGCCGGTCTGTAGGTTTTCGAGAGACTAAAGGATTAAGCACTAGCCAATGGTTGAGTACTAGTGGGGATTACTGATCATGGTTCGGACCCCACGTTAAGCTGTTAACTATTAGCTATTCTTTCAATTCTGCAAGTAAGACACCTGGAACATCCCTAACGAACGATAATGATAATTTTTTAATAATAAATTTATTAAAATAATTGATAATTATGTCTTAATGAACCCTTTAGCAATAATTACCAATTATGCGTTAGTTATTATGTTTTAATTGATCGATTCCTGACTAATTGATCACACTAATAAACATGCGACTATGTTATTGTACATTTGCAGACGATATTGTCCCACTCAGTAACAATATAGAAAATCTCAAGGACATGCTGTCCAAGCTTGGTAAGCCGGTAAGTGTGGGTTTTAAAATGAATATTCAAAAAACAAAGATAATTGGTCCGATAAAAGACCACATTGCTATAGATAACAACAACGTTGAGGTGGTGGAAGAATATTTATGTTTGGGACATAAAATCAAGATGGAGAAGGAGAACCAGATTGCTGAGATATCATGTCGAAGCTTGAGCTCGACAGCCTTTGGTAAGGTCAGCCAAATATTGAAGAAATCGAATATACCTCCAAGCCTAAAACGAAAAACCTACAAAACATACATACTCCCGGTTACAACATATGGTTTAGAGACTATGGCATTGGCGACCGAATCTTTCACCAAATAATCACTATTCGAGCAAGACTTAATGCAAGGAAAGTACGTGCAATTCAGCTCTTATGGGGAAAGGTAGGGTAGAGCGAGGCTAGTTGATCATAGGGGTAACTTGTGTAATCGATATATCTCGAAAACTAAGCAACCTACAACAAAAGTGTAAATGGCGAAGCGAAGGAGTTATAATTTTTTTTTACCTAATTTTTATTTTGTTACCTCTACTGGGGCAAGTTGAGCAATGCGCGTTCAATGCTTGCTCATTTAGCCTAGCTAGATGCTCATTGTAGAAAATCAAATTTTTCTAATATAATAAATTAATAACCATCAATTAATTTGTGCATGTGATGATTCTACACAAAGTTTACCCATTAAAATTACTTATTTTGATAATTGTATTAATGATTATTACATTTTAGGATGCGTACATATAAAAGAAAGACCTCAAAAGGTTTAGCTACTAGTCAACAATTGAGTGATGCAGCAAAAGCTGCAGAGAAGGAAACAATGAATGTAAATGCCGTAGACAAACAATTTAATATTAACAGGATGACTAAAGAGATATATTTGTATTAATTGTGATAGAGATAAAGATGATTGATAATTTGGGATTATTTATCATCTAGCACTATTCTTGATTTCATAATTCCTTACAATTTTAATTTAATATTTATTTGCGTTATAATTATCCTTAAATATATAATTTTAAATATAAAAAGTATAATAATAATCCAAAGATTGAAATATTTAATTTTGTTTGATTTTAATTTTATTTATCCCGAGATATAATAACAATATGAGTATGTAATAATCATAATAAATAAATATTTGCTTGTTGATTACAATTATTTTATATTCAGATCTTTCTAAACAGTCATCAAGATCATTTTAGCCATTGCTCAACTAGCCCTTCTAGTGGGGCCCGTTGAACAACTTGGAGTGCTCTCGCATTTCCGACAATAACTTTTTAACTTGTACTTGGATCGTTTTTACACCGTTAGACGTTTTGGAGAAAAGTAGATTACGAACCTAACAGAGTAAGAATTAATTAAATCCAATACATATTCTTAAAGACATGGGAGATCAAGCGAAAAGTTGCTCAACTAGCCCCCCCTTTACCCTACCGTAAAGCTAGAATCAATGAATGACTAGTCTGTTATACGCTCAATCAATTTAATTTCAATTTAAAGAATGTAATTCATTTATTCAAAAAATATTAAAACCAAATCTATAAACAAACATCTAAGCAAACAAGCATCTAAGGTTAAAACAGTTATATAATAAACTAAATTCTTAATAAAATAAGTTCGATTTTGCAGTAACTTGCTGGCTTCATTGTAAGAATTTCAAAAACTTCAATGATAAAAATATGAGAGGCTTAATATCGTTAGACTTTATAACAGAATATAGGTATTTTTCAATGAGGCCACTCTATAATAAAAAGAAACAAAGCAAATAAACGAAACATTAAAGAAACAAACGATATGGCAAATTCCAGATTGACCAGGCAAATTCCAGATCGACCAGGCAAATTCCAGATCCAATTAAAATGCTGCTATGGAGTTAATTTTTCCAAGGAAAGACACACAAATGAATGTCAAAGATTTTATATTTGCTATTATCATATATCATCAAAATTTCTCTTCTGCGTATTAGCGACACTTGCCCATGGTATATGCGAAATAAATTATTCTGATAACATACCATGTAACCAATTAATTCTTGTTATGGCCACCTGCTCCTCTGGAAGTAATCTTTTAGATTCCCTTATATATAAGAAAGTTATATACAAAGGAATATATACAAATATCACTGGAAAATATGAGTATATCTACATTACCATGGATAAAAAAAGACCTATTAAACAATTTCATGCTGTTTTAAGTACCAAATAAACATTTTGTAGGGTTTGCTCTAATTTTTGCTTAAATTTTACAATTTACAAATGTAGTAACAGATATTTCGTGGCACGCAGCAAACTAGGGAAACTATATTTTGGGCAATCTTTATATAACTTTCGCGATTGTTACTGTTAAATTATCTGTAAAAAATGCAGACACACTAAGAATAATCAAGAGTATCTAGATGAATTTAATAAATTAGTCCCAGCATATTTAACCCCTAGTGGGGTAGACCAGTGGTCAGATTTATTGTTTAGATTGACGGAGGCCCAGTCAGACTCACGGCAGGTATCTGTGCCCCGTTGAAATATCGCAAACGGTTCAGATGTAATCTCTCAATTTTCTCACGATATCTTTTCTTTGTGAACTTTAGCTACACTCACGTATGTGTTTTCGAGCCGTTGATAAGGAAATGTCTGCGAATAAAACAAGAGCATGTTGCAAAACGTCTGTATGAGGCTTTGTCTTAGTTAATGACGGTTCACAGATCCGATGCCCTTTTCTTCTTATAGATAATTTTATTTATCGTACGTTCTACGTTAGTATTAACTTCTCTCAAATAAAGTATTGTTTGGGATTTTAATAATCTACACCAATTTCGTAAATAATCCAGATTTTTTATATATAAAAATCATTTGAAAATTTACTGTGGATATCATGCAATCCAATTAAAATGGGCAAATTGTAATATTTTGAACATTATTTCAAGTGTGCACAAAATAATTTTGCATTTCTTTCATAATAATAATGTATGAGTGGAGTAAATATTCTTCTTTTTGTGAACTAAAATAAGTTTTTACCAAAGAAGTATAACAGAATGATTGTTGTATATATTTGGTGTATCGGAAAGTATTCATATTATTAGTATACGAGGGCTGTATGATAAGTATCTGGCCTAGGCACACTTATCAAGGCCGGAGATAGCGCTGCTAGTATTTAACAATGATATAAAAATAATATATACATAAATAAAAAACACAGTATAAACTGTCAAGTCGCCGTATGTTTTAGTTTGTGAACGGCAGCCATTAAAATAGAACAACTTTTGTGAATTTTCAACAATTGTCTGAACTGAACTGAATTGACATTAAAAGAATATTTAGCGATGTTAAAACGCAATCGGAATGATTTTTGGTATCGGTTCATAATTTTTGACGAAAGATAGATTCATCACTGCACACTAGAGACCAAACGATCTGCCACAAACAATCAACGAACACTTATTTTGATGGGTTTTATTTTTAAAAACATTATTCAAAGCGTATCAAACTGAAAAATGATTTCGTTGAAAAATAAAATAAATTTTACACATAAAAATGTTTTTTCTTGTCAAGGTCAGGTACTTATCATACAACCTTCGTAGTTATTAATATCGAATCAATAATATATTAAGCTTTTGTCATCTAATGATCAGAATTTCAATCAAAAATAAATTAAACTCCATTTTTTTATCTCGTTTATATTTTGAAAGTATTCTCCACTTAAAAATTGCTGTGTGAATGATAATCTGAGAGTTTAACATAAGGCGAATAAGGTATATAGGGTTAATACCTTCTATCCTAAATCTTTGAGTTAATCCTGAGTCATTTTTTGTAGTCTCACATTTTCATGCTGTAAAATCATGTGTTTTCATTTAACCAGCTCCTAATATGTATTAATCAAATATTAGTTTGCACGCTTTAATTGTTCATAACTAAGGTTATAGTTTTATTTTGCTCTAAGACTTAATTACGCATTGAATTTTCCACTATACACAAAAAAGAACCTTCTAAGGGTGTAAACATGGTTTTGGTGTAGATACTGAGGTTTGCATTGGAGAGAGCTATTCTATTTTGTATTTACCATTATCATTATTTATTAATTTTTATCTGATCTCACCAAATAATCAATAAATGGTTCAGAGTTATGATCTGGAAATCACAAATTACAAGTTTTTGTAACAGTTTCGCACTTGAAATTCATACAACATGCACAGTATGTCGGAAAAATAACGGAACTTTTTAAATGAAAAATTAGTTATTTTGCCAAAATATTTTTTTTTTATTCAAAATACATCCCTTCCGCATCAATACGCCGCTAACCGCGTTCAAGCTAATATGGATTTTTTATGCCGTTTTTCGGAATCCCCTCAATGACCCTCGTCACGTCTTCTTAGTAACACTATCATAAAACATTTCTTTCATGGCCTAGTTTGGGTTTCGAGGATAGGAAATAACACAAGCTTGTTTTTTTCGCCTCTGGTCATCCCGAGCAATTTCTCAGTCCTCATTTAGGATGTGAGGAACAAATAAAACAGGGACATTCCGTTTGTTTAAATCATTTGTCAAAATCTAGTGAATCATGTCTTTGTCTTCTGTAAATATCTCCAGAATATATCCAGACTAAATCATCTACTGATGATGCTAACATGGTTAGCGAAACGTGCGTTGAGAAGTTTCAAAAAGTGATTTGGTGTTTTTTGGTAAATTTCTTAGAGTTTAGTGTTTCACACCGAAGGTTCCAATACAAGCCTTGATCCTTGGTCGTATTTAATTCCTCCGCTATCCATTTTACAGTCAAACTCGCATCGTAGGCGATTATTTCAAGCACTTTTTCACCAACTCATAGCGATTTTTTTGGCCGGCCTGGCTTTGGGCCGTCTTTCCCAGCATCACAACCATCCTGAAATCACTTAGACCACTCTAAAACACGTGTATAGGATAAGCAATCATCAACATACTTTTTTTTTATTAATTCAAATATTTCTGTAAGTATTTTACCGAGCTTGAAACAAAATTAATTATTAGCTCTTTATTCCATTGTGTTTTTGTGACAAACTAACAAAAGATGTTCTCATTTTAAGGGCTATAACTTGCCAAGCCGTTGATCGACTCTAATGACGGCTGTCCCGTTTTATACAGGAGATATACAGTTTTCAGATTATCTATTGTTTCAATAGATGGTGTTAGTAGTTTTTTGAATTTTAAAATTTCCGTTATTTTTCCGCCATATTATGTATGTCCTCTTCTCATTTCCTGTTCAAAATTAAGTAAGTAATATTCTTATCTCTTTTCTTGTTTGTATTCTTCTTTACAAATAAGTCGTGACCTATGGACACTTTTTCCGCTCGCGGCCTTTTCCGACTAATTCTTTGCCAGCGTTCCTCTTTCTAGCTTCTTTGGTTGCATATGAAATAAATGAACCGGTTATGTATGTTCATCTTTTTGGAGGTCTGCCTCATGATCAAGAACCCTCCATCCGCCCCTGCAGCACCAGTCTTTCTACTGCCGTCACTGCGTTCAATCTGGCCGAAGAATATTGTTATACAATTTTTATGTTAGATCCTTTGGTGGGAGACACTAAACTCCAAAGAGAATTACCATAAAACACTAAATCGGTTGTTGTTAATTTGCGATGTGCGTTTCGCTAGCTATGTTAGCATCATTAGGATATGGTTCATTATAAGTTTAAACTAAACTAGAGTATATTTATATGCAAACTGTAGGAAATGAAATATGTGAAAACCGTTCATAACCAAGCATTACATAAATAATTAAAAAAGTTGACTATAGGGAATAGGTTTCTTGTTCCGATTCATGGTTTCCTTTCATATTCATAATTGAATGATTTCATATGCATTTAAAGTTTTATTACACAGGTTTACATGATTTTTGTAACATTGATGAGAATGCTCTTTTGCGTTTCATTTAGGTTGTTATTAAAACACCTTTTCACAGAAATGGCCTAGCATATCCCATTTTCAAGTACCTGCTTCTCCTTTATAATATGGGATAAATGAAATTATTTGTACCTGAGTTTAGACTGGACAATGTAGGAATTACCATAAGACCGTATGTTTTTTATAGTTTAGTTTGTTTCTGTTTTGTTTACAGTACACTCAAGTGTTTAAGCCCATTTTATAGAAAATGGCAAGTTCGTCGATTTTGCAAAAATGGAGCGGATACGTTTTGTTATATATGCGGACGATTTATTTTAAAGCCAAGCTAAATCTATATGCGAGAAAGTCAAAAAAGCCTATCTTTTATATTTTAAGTGCCAAATTGGAGAGCAAGATAAAAGTTAGGCTCCTCATGTTTGCTGAGTGAGTTGTCACATAAATGTAGTTCGGTGGATGCATGAATTATTGCAATTGCATGCAAAAATTATATGCCGTTGCTGTTCCTATGGTGTGGAGAGAACCTACTGACCATGTAAGTGATTGCTACTTTTGTATCACTAAAACAGAAAGGTTTGATAAAATATTAGGGTGTTGCTTGTCCTTAAAAATGCATTTTTTACAATTTGGATTTTTTCCCGGAAAAATTGGGTGCAGTAAGCGAGGAACAATGAGAGAGGTTTCACAAGGACGTCAGGATGATGGAAGCAAGATACCAGGGACGCTGGTACCCCTATGTTGGGCGACTACTGCTGGTTTTTAAAAAGAGATGATGCTACAGAACACAAGAAGAAAAAGTGAACGTTTTTGTCGATGTATGACATCTCATATAATATATTTTGTATTCATCACATAATCCTCAGTAATGTCTTTGCATAGATTTAACACGTTTTACATGTTTGTATTAAATAAATAGTAGATTGTAAATATATCCTCATCTCCTTTTTTCCCTACCACCGAACTCCTGTAACAAAAAAACTGTACTGTGTTACAGTAATTAGCTTATCATTTTCGGATTTAGGACTATAAAATACTTCATACACCTATTTTCATCAATGTTACCTCAAAAAAGTTTAAATATGTTGCCCTGTGTTATTGTTCAAACTTCTAAATAGTCTTAAATTACTAATATTTATATCATGTTCAATACAAGATTTGTGTTGTATCAACACAAGATTTTTCATTTCTCTTACATCTAATATGGGCAATATGTTCTTTATACCTAGTTAGTGTGGATTTTCTATTGCACCTAATATACCTTCGATTCGAACTTTAAAAATCCTCGATTTTTCATGTTTGGTTACTTTTTGGCCTTTGATCATGTCAAGACTTCTCTTAACTTGTTACAACGTTTGGGCAAGGTGTGTTACAAGGGTTGATATGGTCTTTTGTAGTAAATATTTTGAAGTTAAATATTAATATTGAGCAAGGTCTGTTACAAGGGTTGATATGGTCTTTTGTAGTAAATATCTTGAAGTTAAATGTTATTATGTAAAACAATAGGAAAATATATCTTCAATTGCAAACATTTTATACAACTACGACGTATGATATGAGAATGCCATCCATTCTTTTTATGTCTAATAAGTTCTATCTGATGGGCAAGTGTTTAATTTAGCCAATTTGAATACAGTTAAAGTAAAATACATTGAAAAAGTTTACACCAAATGACCAACATATTACCGAGGAATATTGTTCAGGTATGTTGAAATATCTTGAGACCTGAAATATCAATATACAGCTAGAATACTAATAAAAAATATTCAATTGATATTCAATAAAACAATTTAAAATTATCACATTTTTATTTAGATTTAACCAATTAAGTGACAATTCTACCTTGACGTATTAAAGTGATCAAAGTTTCTATCACAATGACAATATCATTATTTAAATATTTCATATAATTTTGAAATAAAAATGATTTTGCCAGACGAGTGTTTTTATATCAAGTGGAGTAATTAATGTTTTTAATATCAAAAGCATTAAAGTTATTTAATTTTAAATTATATATTAAATCAGATTAAAATAATAAAAAACAGAAATAACAATAGCATTAAACAATTATACGTTTTATCTTTTTTTCTTGTACATGAATTGTAGGTTTATACTGGACATTTTAAATTAGCTTAATAATAATAGGACAACAAAGAGTAAAAAAGAGACCGACATTTTCTTGTCGTGTTCGTCTTACAACGTCGTCGATATAACGGCTACGTAAAAAAGGGACTCAATTTGACTTGACCCCCTCGCCCTTTTTCCTTAATCCTTCGAGCCCATTGGCTTGAGAAACAATTCCTTGTATTCCGATATTGTTTTGACTTGGTCCAATCGTGCCCTCAAATCCTTTCGGCACCTCCGGATTAGCACAATAGAACAATCGGTCGACATTTTGTTTAAAGCAAAATTACGATCCGGTTTTCAGAATCGACTTTTAATGGCCACGCTTAACATACTACCGTAGGTTTTGTTCGAATTTTGCTACTGGATTTAATAGTTTCGAGTTTCGATACTAGAATTGTCTCACAATTATGATATTGTAGATATTTTGTTCCTATCAAAGTGTTTTTATTTATTAGTGTATGTATATATTTTTCCATTTCATAGATCAGTTATAAAAAATATTTTTGCACTGGTGCTTATTCCTATCAGTAAAACCTGATCTAAGACGTTGGAAAATTTATTCAGAAAGGATAAGCATAAACAGGATTAAAAGATAAATTTCTAAATCACATAGTGAGTAATATTTCTAATTGTACACAGTGTAAGGGTAAGTACTTTCGTAAATTTAACCTACGATTCTTTACATTTTTTTGAACAAAGAGTTTCCTTAAAACATGTATCTAAAATGCAACCATTTTGGCGAAAAACAGGTCAGAATATTTCTAGCAATTGGCAACGAGTTAATTGGATTGTTATGTTTATTTAGATTGAAGAAGTTAATTTTTTTGTTGCATTGGTCTCTTAAGGTTTAATAAAATGTAATATGTTTATAGCCACTTATTACATACGTTTCAGCATACATTTGGTTTGTTTTATTACAAAAAAAAAACACTTACACTTTATTGTCGTTTAATGTCAAAGTTGAAATTGCTAGTACTGGTTCTTCATACAATAATTTATTAATTTAATAAATTGACTGCTGAAAATGAACATCCCTTTCCTGATAAAAGAAGCTTCATCGTTTGATAAAATAGTAAACAAAAAAATTTGGATTTCTTTGGTTTTGGCCAACAAACTATTCACGATATTTTGTGTAAAGAATTAGCGTGTAAAAAATCAGCGGGTCAGAGTGCTTGTACCCTTTGTATATATATGATAAGGATAGAGTGATTACTCTTTTAGTGTTCAATGTTCAAGAATCCAATGGGAAAGGTCGCACCATGCATAAGATTTAAAAGTAAGTAAAAAAAGTAAGATGTAAAATTTGTTTTTTGACTTCAGGACCGATTTCTCGTTGTCACCTACATTTTTGAAATGTTGAAATCACATTACCCGTATTCAAAAGTATCTGAGAAACTTGGACAAATGTTTACCAAGCTGGAAGAGGTCTTTCTGGTTGTCGATGCCCGTAAATACGCCTAGACCCTTCGATATTTTCAAGAGCTTCTGCGTAAATACAAAGAATATCGTGATATTCGACTACAGAATAAATTTTTGGCTTCAATCGAAATAAGCTTCAAGTCGAACTTAAATGCACGCACTGACCTGCACTAAAATACTTTTTATCGCAATGTATAAATATCATTATTTGCAACGTCGCCGCATCGATATTGGCTGAAATATGACGTAATTCTTAATTTAAAAACATTGTTTTAGCAATGTTCATTGGTAGCTTATTCATTCAGTAATAACATATTAATATTTGCCAAATATGCTTTTACACATATTTACTTAAAATGTTAATTATTTTCATTAGCAATTTTGCAATTTTTTTTCTCGGGTACCCTTAGGTTTTTGATCCTTGTGACTTATAATTTATAAGTCACTTATTCTTAGGTGTTGGATGGATGGGAGTTTATCGTCCAGTCTGCTTCGAAGTACTGATACAGTTGACAACATTATAAACATTGCTTTATAATAGCACAGCAAAAACAGCTTACTGGTGGACATCGTAGACCTACATGTACTCTGCGTTAAGAACGATAGAACAAACGGCAAATTCTAGGAAAACCTGAATGTCATGTAAAGAAAATACATTACACTCTTACACAAAAAAAAATGAACAAACCCAAAGCTACCAAAATCAAGCATAAAATCTTTTTTTTTATAATATTGTCTAAATAAAATCGATATTTAATTGGGGTTCAACTGTGCTGATTTGAATAAAACGTGTGAAAATCTTGTGTCTGTTACTACTGCCAGTCAACTTCAAATATCTATACTATATATCTTAAGCCAACATGCACTTACGATTTGTAGTTGTCAAAATACTGAAACAAAATTCTAAACATATGTAAAACATAACAAAATAGACTACAAAATTTAAAGACTAGGCTCTAAATCAATAAGATAAAGTCCTTGTGACAGACGAATAAAAATTTCCAATATTTAGATCCAACAGGAGAATATTCGTGGGATTCTTGACATACCAAAACACATTAGAAGTCTGTAAAGTGTCAAATCTGACTGTAAAGTAAAAAATATTTCTAATTATAGAAAAAAAATCCATACTGTAGAAAAACGCAATAAAAATGAATAATTAAAGATTCTTTTGAGGATTGTCCAGTGTTCTGATCTTAATCTTATTATGTGCAGCTCTATCAACCTAAGCACAGTAATATTCAACAATTAGGGTTCCATTATAATTCAGAACCTTATGGTGAATAATTTCTGTAAAATACCGCCATACTGATAGAAAGACTTTTTTAGGGCGAATACCTGGTTTTGTAGTGGACAAAGGTGGTTATTCAGATGTTAACAATTGTTTTTTTTTTCGTATATGGATTGTTGAATAGAATCCACCTTTCATCTCAATTAACAATTCGTTGAAGAAAAGGATTTCTACTTAACCTGGGTAAAAGTACACTGCAGATGGTTAAACGTTGAATTTTGTTTTCAGCTGAAAGTTGATATGACAACCACAGTCCTTTCCTTTTCCCTTTGTTTAGTTGCGTTTTACAGAGTTGTATTTTGAACCATTCATTTTTAAGATTTTCTAGTTAATTAGTAGAAGTTAGTAGTAATTAGTAGATAAGAATCTCCAATACAAAATATATTTTAAAACATATTTATTATTATATACGATTTTATATATTTGTTCTTAATTTTTTTAGTCCAATGCTGACATGTCCTGTTATCCAAGGCATCAGAATAAACAGCATTAATGATATTTGTAGCAGTAGTGGCATTGTTATGCCATTTTAGAATTGATAAAGCATTACTGTGAATTATAAAACTTATCCAAATTATGCTCTTATATTCTTATAGGGTAGGGTTCACCTAATTTTTTTCAAAATTTACCAATAACTACACTAAATATTAATATATTTAAATAAAATTGAATACATTTTGTTATAATTAGTTAAATTATTGTTTATGTCAATATTGCAGTAGATGGCAATAATTTTTAAATGAAAGTAATAGTAATTAAAAAACGACATTATTCAGTGGAAACACCAAATATTTTTGTTTACTAGCATTTAAAAATATATTCCAACCTTCTTTAAATTGCAGTTTTAAATTTTAATTCTTATGGTGAGACAGGTCTTAATGTTTTCAGTTGACGAGAGACTTTGACAAGGCTATATATTGTTAAAGCGTTAATTAACTGAAATGTGGATCTTATTTTACTAAAACAAAACCCTTTTATTGACGGATGCCGCCATTGTAGCGGCCAACAGACTTGCCGACTAAATTTCCCTCGTTTCGCCGTTGTTAACAAACGCAGCTACCAGGCCGCCGATTCGCGATATCGATCTCGATATCGACGATATCGATCTAATTGATGACCTAAAGCGGCCACTTATAATAAATCTCTCTTTCAGTAAGAATATTATTGGAAAATAAGCGAGCGTAAGACTTCCTTTAAGGTTTAACAATGTTCCTCCGGGACAAATTTATAGGCAAATTGTTTGAATATCCTTCTAAATATCGTTTAGCGTGGCTACTGGGTAAACCATGGATGGAAAGCGGTGAATAATGGTGATGCGCGAACTGGACATTTTTACAATTGAAATTATTTCCTTATTATATCCTGCGGAGTTCTAATGCAATAATTACTGTTGTCTGGATAATACATCTTTTGGTTTCATTTGCGCCAGCTTCAAACTTGTATCAGTCATCAATCACGTTTTAATGCAAGTACGGTTAGATATTTTGTTCGCATTTTCTATGCATTGTTTTGTTTGTTTCAATTATCCTTCAGCAATGATTTTAAGTACATTAAAAGTAAATTGAAAACACTGTTCTTACTATTTTCATTATTTTGTCGTTTAATGACGGGACACCTACTTTGTTATTCTAGTCAATAATTCTAGTCTAGTCTTTATTCAGTCAATAAATATAATTTAGTAAAAGTCGATTACTTTTATATTATTTTTTATCCAATAATACATATTTTCTTGTTTTCTATAATATATGGCATGTGTCTTCAGTATTTCTTCTATTCTCTAAGTATAACCAATCAATTCAAGTGCATTTATCTCAATCGATAGATGTACTATAACATAACTCTCTCTCAGTTTTAAAAATCATCTAAAATTCCTATTTTGTATTTCAAAGGATTGTCCAATAAAACTGTCGGAAATTTAAAATAAGGCACAATAATGACTACAAGTAATAATCAGGTAATTTTTATTTTCTCTTGAAGTACAAATATAGGCATTACCTTCTGAAAATAATATCATTCAAATATCCCCTTCGGCTTCGTCTGGTGGAATGCGTTCTGGACACCCATTTTTCGATTACTCACGTGGTATATTTTTAATGGGGGCCTGAAGGTTTCATTTAAGATCAAGAATTATTCGTGGTATATTTCCATAAACCAGAGATTAACCCTACAAAATCCTACAAAAATAATCCAAGGACGTAAGGTCGCATGATCTTGTTTGGCCATTCTGCTAAATAACGCGAAACTTTTCTTGCAATAAATCGATTATCTAGCGAGATGTATGACCAGCACAAGTTGTATCGTCTTATTGAGATAAAACATTGTTTATATTCACATTTATGTGTTATTCACACACAAAGATATTCTGTTAGAATATTTCTATAATGTTCCCTATTAATAGTAACACGATCTTTATCATCCTATTAAAAAATAGATCCTATCATTCTTTTAGCACAAAAATCGCACCCAACAGTGACATTCTGAGGATAAAGAGATAACTCCTGAATCACTTGATGAGTATTTTCATTCGGCTCAAATCCTGGAGTTATGTTTGTTCACTAGTCGAATTTTTTTTAGATCGAAGAATTTAGAACGAAAATTATGATGCAAAATTCCTGAGAACGACGTAGAATTGATAAAATCGGATCTTCTCTTACACTCCATCTTACAATGATCGGGTGGTCCGACAATCTATAACTACTAACTCAATTGTTATTCAGTCAATTTGTTGAAATTTTTATTATTTTCAAAGACAATATATTGACCGTTCAGTTAGTCGATTATGTTCACCACAAATTTCACGCAAATCTCGAAAACTTTGGCGAACTAAAGACGCGTTTGGATGGTATATACGAAAAATGTCTACGCGCAATTGAATCGTGTATCTTTCCATGGTGAATCGATACAAAGTACTGCAGCAGTCTATTAGTGAAGTTTACATTTCAGTGTTGCAACTATTACGTTTTAAAATTGTACTTGTAGTTTACATGAAGAACGATATAATATCTGACAAATTCCAAGAAAGTATGAATACCACCATGTAAAAACATTAAAATCTTCCAGAAAAAAATACGACCCTAAAGATACAGCCAAACATAAACACAAATTTATTATCTTATCGCACTGCCTAAACGAAAGAGATTTTTAATTGGTTTTCAATTAACTGTTGCTTTAAATAAAACGCGTGAAAATTATGTGTCGATTACTATTACTAAAATATATTTACTTATCTACAATATACATTTTAAATCAAGATATATACTTAATATATGCAGCGTATAGACTAAATAACATCAAACTGGACTAAAGATGAGTAACTTAAATGCTTCCTTGAGGCAAATAAATCAAAATTTAAAAAAATTATATCCAACAGGGAAATACACTGATCTGTACACTATCAAATGGCAGTCAAGTTAAAATTTAGGAAAACGTAATAAAAGTGATCATTTAAAAATTCCTGAGAGAATGCCTTACCTTCTGGACTTAATGTTTTAGGTATAACAATCTTTATACAAGACATCTGAAATCGTTTAAAATCTGGCAAAATGTTTCTCGAAGAAAAACGAAATAATTAAACAAACACATTTTGAAATGATCGAAAAAGTAAATGGAATAAATTTTTGAGTATTTTTTACATTCCTTGAGTATAATGAAACTATTGCTAATGCTAAACTTCATATCACAGTATAGTTTCTTAACATAGTTTTATTTATCGTCTCTCTATTATTTTCTTTTTATTCCTATTTTTCTTTACACAAGAGTTATGACCTATGAAAACTCATTCCGTTTGGATCTTTTTCAGACTACTACTAGCCAGCGTTCTCTATTTATGGCTTCCTTGGTTGCATATTAGAAAGATGAACCAGTTAAGCCTTTAATTTTTTACAAGGCCTATTTTGGTCTATTCATCTTTTTGGAGTGTCTGCCGCGTGATCTAGAACTCTGTATTCGTCCCTATATCACCAGTCTTTCTAGGTTATTGCCAACCCTGCGTTCAATGTGGCCGAAGAATGTAGTATTTGTTCATGAATAATTTGAGATAGTCTTGTGGTTTCAATAATTTCGTGAATAACGGATGCGTGCGTTCGCGTGGCAGTCCACGGAATACGGACGGTCCGTCTACAGCACCAAAGTTCAACAGAATTAATGCGCTTAAGTTCTTTGATTCTTCATTTTTCAGTAATTGATTAAAAGTCTGCAATTACTAGTATTATTTTTAAATCACTAAGCAGTTATAACGCTAACGTGCAATTTATCTAATCGTACTAATTCCGACAATAAAAACATATATCGTCTCAAATTAGTTTATCCAATTTCAAAAGGAATTTCTACATACTCGATGATTTTTATTATTTTATTGCAGGATATCAACCATACAACAACAACGTTTATGAACAGACTTAAGAAAACACAATGCCTTTACATCTAAACGGTACGATTTTATATATAGAACATCGAAAATAGAATTTCCTACTCGAAAATTTATTCTGTTCTGGTGACATTGACAGTGGTTTGCGTTAGAATTGCGAAGGGCTGAACTGAAAATAATTCGAAATAGATTTGATTATAGGTATCAGGACAATATACGAAAATATACATAGCAATATTATCTAGCACGTGACCAGGTGTAAAGACATAGTGAGGTATTCTGAGAATGATAAAATGCGCATACATGTTTAAATTCTGGTTCAAAAAACTCGCTTTAATAAAAATGTTGAATGATTGAACTGGAACTTTATTTTATCAATGAAAATAAAGTACCTTTTTTGGAGAATTTCAGCATGGCAGATAGATAAAGCCTGAACATACTACTTTAAGGCAACTTTCCTAATCATAACTTTTTTTTAATAATTGTTTTTTTATTTATGATTTTAGTTATATTTTGAAAAAATACAAAATTTGACGTGTACACATATTTAGGATACTTACATCGATTAAATAGTTTGGCGAATCATTTCAAATACCTTGAAGTGGACTAAATCATACAGAGTATAAGAATCGTTCGGAAAGTTTTACTGGCTTGGTAAAGAAAACATAATGAATGTTTGAAATGAATTGAAATTTTTTTAATATTTTAAATATTCTCCACTTGCCCACTGTATTTTCATGCATATCTAGTACCTGAATATAGGACCTGGGTTTGGGTCCAACCGTTTTCAGACAGTAGTACTGATACAAACCATCGGATGGCGTAAGCTGCATTTTTATGCTGCTTTCATCCGATTTCGCCGATTAATATGGTCAGAAACCGGTCTCGGGAGATGCTTGTTGGCATTTGATGGCGACTAAAGGATTGAGAATTGTACGTGGAGCACAGAAAAAAATTGTTTTTTAAATATTTTTATATTTCTGTTTTATTTTTCAACGTAGTCGTCAATTTAGTACATTTAGGTCTACGCTCCAACTATTATTACCCTTAGTATAATGCAATTTGTCCAACTTTACAAAGGTTTGAACTTTTTTAAGTGGTTGTGTCTGCATTGACTTCATTTGAGATGAATCTTCGATCGGCGAGTCATTTCTTCAGATTTAGGAAGATAAAGTAATCGTTGGCAGTCAAATCCGGCGACTATGGGTTATGAATAAGCACTTCAAAGCGTAGGGAATGGATTTTGGAGCAACAACCCGAAACGTATGTATATGCACATTTCTATGGTAAAAAAGTACTTTTTTTTCGGCCACATGTAATTGCTTAGTATGAAAAATATTCTTCAATTAACCAATTGAAGAAGAAGTATTGAAGAAAAATACTCCCTGGTGGTCATAGATTGTGAGTACCATACCACAGTAATCCCAAAATACCCTCACCATGACTTTATCTGCATATGAAACCGTTTACATATGCATCGCATACACATCAATTTAAATGAACTTTACAAACGGACCAATTACAGATTTTTAAAGATGTACGTCCCGGAAAATAATGCGGGAAGGTAGGCTACCAAAACAAACCACGACATCACCACGACGTAGAAGAAGAAGGGGACGCCAAGGAGAAGCTGAAGACTATCTATGGAACGACAGAGAGGGATGGAGATTAAGAATCGGAAGACGCCGTAGAACTCAGTACTCGCGCGGTCCTGAGCTTTTCTCTGCCATTCGGGTCCAATATACTTGATGATGCCATCGAACCATTGTTATTTAGGTCTTCTTGGTGGACGCTTATGATCAAGGGGTCTCCATCTCAAGATTGCTTTGGTCCATCAATCGTCACATTGGCTAGCTATATGGCCTGCCCACCCCCATTTCAATTCATTTACCTTTGCAATGATGTCACATACTTTCGCCTGTTCTCTGATCCATGTGCAGGTCTTTCTGTCCCGCTTTGTAATGGCAAGTATACACCTTTCCATTCCCCTCTGTGCTACCCGAAGTCTTTGAATTGATTGTGCTGTGAGTGTCCATGACTAACTTCCGCATGTCAGAACAGGCAGCACGCACTGATCAAAAATTTTTCTCTTCAGACAAAGTGGGACTTTGTTCTTAAACACCATGTTGAGGATGCCAAATAACTGCTAGCCACACTTACCGCGCCGTTTAACTTTCTGGGCGGTATCACCCTCCATTGCGATTCTTTGCCCAAGATATATGTAGTGGCCCACCACCTCTAAGTCGTTTCCTAAAATAGATATTCTTCTGTTTTCAGTAAATATGTTGAACATAACCTGACTCTTTTTCAGGTTTATTTTCAAGTCAAATGGTTCTCCCTCCTTCTGTAGTTCTTGAATGTGTTTTTGTAGTTCATCTGGATTTTGTGACAAGAGAACAATATAATCTGCAAATCTAAGGTGGCTTAAGTATGCAGCATTTATTTTTATTCCATCCTTTTCCCAATCCAGATTACGGAATACCTCTTCAAGGCAGGCTGAGAAAAGAACAGGGGATTGAGTCACTCTGCCGTACACCTCGTTCTATATTGATTTGAACTTCAAGATCATCCATGTGAACGGTCACTGTAGCTTCATCATACATGGATCTTAGTAGGTTTACATAGGCTCTGTCTATCTCTTGGCTAAGCAATGCATCCATCATGGCTTGCTTTGATATTGAGTCAAATACCTTTTCATAGTCAATCAAAACCAAGCACAATGGCATGGTGTATTCATTGTGCCTTTCTATGGCATGTTGGACAACCTGGATATGATCCATTGTACTGAATCCACTTCCCTTGGTTGTGCGTCATTCAGTGTTTTCAGTATTCTTTTAGATATTGTCTTGGTGAAAACCTTGTACAATACCGACAAGAGGCTTATTGGGCGGTAGTTTTTCAAATCCTCCTGTGTTCCTTTTTTATGAAGAAGAGGCACGTCAGCACTATTCCCTAGGTTGGTTTTTTTTGTCCCCTGAGGCATTTTGAGTACAATTTTTCCAGTATTTTATGTAAAGTTCCACCACCGTCTTTCAACATCTCAACTGTTACACTGTTCTTTCCTGGAGCCTTTCCATTCTTCACCGCTTCTATAGCATTTGACACTTCATCGAACAGGATATCTGGCATTTCCTCTTCCATGGGTTTTGCTCTCTTTAACTGGTTCTGATTTTCATATAACTTGGAATAAAATCTTCTGATAACCTCTAACATTTCTATACGTTCACTGCAAACTGTGCCATCCTCAAGCATTAATGTATACATTTGTGTCCTTTTATTTCTCAGCTTGCGTTTATCTTTATTTATTCCCTTGTTGTCCTCTAGTGTTTTTTTGCAATAGCTGCATGTTGAACCGACGCGTTTCTTCGCGAATACGTTTTCTTATAGTTTTGCAAAGTTCAACGTACTCGACTCTGCCGTTTTTTCATTAAATTAATTATCTCATTGGAGATTTTTGACTGTTTGAAACTTTTTCCTGCTGGTGCTGTTGCAGCAGCCGTTTCAAGCACATTGTCGATTATTTTTTCATGCTGCTCTGTTATTTCTATATCCTCTGGGTCTTTCAACACATCAAAGCGGTTCGACAAAGCAATCTCAAAATCGCGGCCCCTTTGAAGCAGCTTTCCAGAATTTACTTTTCCTTTCTTCAATCTCACCATTCTTGTACGTTCTCTTCGACAGTTTATCCTAACCTTTGCTCGTACCATTGTATGGTTACTTCCGACATTAAAACGGTTAAGGACAGTACAATTACGAAATATGGTTTTATCGTTTGGCATGATTTAGTCAATTTCACTTGTGAGACCAGTTGAACTTTTCCATGTCCAGTTTCTGCTAATTTCTTTCTTATAAAACGAGTTCATAATATACAGTTCTTGTCCTTCCGAAAAATCAACCAATCTGTCACCTCGATTGTCCTGCTCACCACTTCCATATGGGCCAGTTGCATTTTCACCTGTTCTTGCTTTTCTAATTTTAGCATTAAAGTCACCCATCAGAATTTTGTACCTGCACTTTTCGTTGTCTACCATCTAGGCAACATCATCATAAAATATCTCAATTTCCTTATCACCATAGAGTTGGTGCATAAGCTTGGACGATTTGAAGCTTAAACTTTTTGTCCAGTCTTTTTGTCCATACTTTCAAATTTTACGACACTGCCTTTCAACTTTAGGTTAATGAGGAATCTAATTCCACCACATCGTCCATTCTTTGTATCCCTAGTGTAAAGTATGTGATCAGTTGTTTCCAGTTTGATTAGTTCTTCACCCTTTCTTCGTATTTCACATAGCCCTATGACGTCTCAATGTATGTTGTCGAGCTCGATCAACAGTTCTTGCAGTCGTTCATCCGTTTTCATTGTCCGAATATTAAGCGTTGCAATGTCCAAAGTCCACTGGCAGCCTGATGTAACCTGGTGATTCTTAGCACCCTCTGCCTTGGAGCAGTTCGTCCCGCTGCCGTAGGTAGTTGCCCCATGGCCTCCGTGGAATGAGGGCCGTGCTTGAAATTGTAAAGCCAAGTTTGGGGGTTGGACCGCAGTCTGCCACGCAAATTTTGGATCATGTTATTCTGAGGTCTCTGCCTTGACTTGTCCGCCATGGATTACCCTTCCAGGCGCATACGCTCCAGACGGCATATCTCAAAGCTTCATTGACTTACTGAAGCCCCTTTACATGCCAAGGTCTGATCCACAGAGAGGATATATATATATATATATATATATATATATATATATATATATATATATATATATATATATATATATATATATATATATATAGACAATTGTGGCAGTGTGGTTAACAACATAACTTAGCTAAATCTAAACAATAATAGTAGGAATTACTCTTGAGATGATGACAAAGAGAAATCTTCAAACAATCGCTCATTTGCATCTAATTATTTCAGACAATATCGTCGGTCTAAACTAGTCTCAAATAACCTTTCGCTACATGAGACAATTCTTCGCGATAGGCACTGTTGCGTGGTGTTGTTTAAATAATTCTCATAGAACGACTTATTTATGGTATGTGGTTAAATTATCAATAAGAATGGTTTAGAATTTATTGTGAAATTATTTATGTAATTTCTTCCAAATATACAAGAAAAAATGTTTATTGTGTTGTTAGTATATCGGTGAATATGTTTCATAAGAAACTTTAATATAATTTTGATGCAAACATGTCCACGAAAGGGATATCTAATATAATTTTTTTTAGTAATTCTTTATTTGTTTAAAGCCTATTAGAATTAGGATCCCATATTTTCGAATTATTTATCTAAATTACTTAAGTAAGTTTGTGTGAGTCTCGTTGTTTTGTTCAAGATATAATAATTTTTACCAGTAGTGGTATGTGCATTTAATCAATAATAACTCTGGTAAAAAAGGGTTTTCAGCTACAAGAAATTTATAATAAATATGACTGATCTACACGGTTATTTCATCACTTCATATCAAATTCGAAAATACGTATTTGTCGTATACATATTTACACGTATGTTTCAAAATTTTAAAATTGAGATGAGAACTTTGAAAACATGCACCGGGTGCGTAAATACCGAAACGATCGCGATCAAGAAAATGTTAAACATTTGTAGCAGAAATATGATTTTTGGGTAAGTAGTCTAGAAAAAAGGGAGCACTATAAATTGGGTCCTAAAAAGTTGCTCTTCGGATATCTAGAATATTTACAGGTAATCAAATACGAGGTAAATTTGGCGATAATCAATACAGATCCAGGAAGTTCTTGGAAAGATTCATGGTGATTCATCCATAGCTAAAAGTAGAAAGTCTGAAAGGGGAATGCATAAAGGTCCATTGCGAACGAAAATTTCGCATTAGTTTATTCGGCGACAATTTTTTGGAGCTTTGAAGGGATTCTTTATTTTTATTATTTACCACTTGGATATATCATTACAAGTCAATATCCTCCAGACCTTATATCGATAGTTTGCGAAACAACAACAGAAAAAAAATAGCAAAAATTGTGTTGAGGCGTTATATTTCATGAGAATCACACTTTAGCTTAGAAGTAGTGATTTTGTTTGGGGGTTTTATATTAAAAGACTATGTTTATATTAAAAGACTATGGGTTTTATATTAAAGGACTATGTAGGAGTATTACGAATGAGGTTTAGCAAAATATTAAATATTTGTTTTCTGAAAGAATCGAAGCCCCAAGAAAATAGATGTGGAACTAAACCACATAATACGGATAATTGTAGGGGCGATAAAGTCAACCCTCATCGATTGACTGGCCGCACTGAGTCCATATCCCGCCTCCACATCTACGCCGAAAACATATACTGGTAAACTAATACCAAAAAAAAAGGAAAAACTAACTAATCCCAATCCATGCATATTCTGGGGGTATTAGGATAAACAGGATATGATACAAAACCCCCTCTCATGCATGCCGAGGATGCCTGGATTGGATTCTGCATGGATTCCTGGGGGAGAGAGTTGGAAGGACAAACACCAGCTGACATTCACATTTTGATGACAAGAACGGAGGAACCATCGAGTTTCCATATTCCCCCCAAATTTGGGTCGGTCTCCTTAGGATCAAAACAGGACATGATCAATGTATGGAATATCTGTATAAATGGAGTAGAACGCCTTCCCCGGAGTGGAACTGTAGAGCTGCCAGGCAGAGTGCCCTCTGAGAGTCTACCTTGGTCAAAAGTCACTTCCTGGAAGCGACCATAACTCAATTGATGATTTAGGTTTAGAACTTTTATCTTAGCTTTGTACTCACTTTTGTTTTTTTTTTATTTATGGAGATGTCTGCTCAACAATTACAATTGTTCTACAAGACAGTGTTGTAATAAAAGTCTTAACATTAACATCACAAATCTATTCTAAATACATATCTTGAGGTAGTTTCCTCTTCAGTCTTGTATGTATCTTTCTGCGTCCTAGTAGATAATGTTCAGCTGGGAGATTGCTCTAACCTCTGATGAAAGATGATCGTTCGTTTTTTAATATACTCTGACACTGTTAGTAGACCGAGTTCTTGGTGCAGTTGTCGATTAGTTACGTACCATTCGGCATTCACAGCTATTCGTAATATTTTGTTTTGAAGAACCTGCATTTTATGTACATTGGTAGGCGATGCGTTGCCCCAGATAACGCATGCATAAAGGATTTAAGGGCGAATTAGTCATTCGTATAGCAATAAGGTACATTCTGTTTTTAATGAGGATCTCCTGTTGATAAGCGGGTAGAGTTGAGAGAGTCTGGCATATCCTTCGTTGAGTTTGCGAATTATGTGTATTCTTCACGTTAATCTGGTATCCAGGTGTACACTCAGATATTTAACATATTCTTCGTTTGTTTTCCAAGCGACTGGGTGTTGATTTATGTGAATAATCGGAGGGTTATTGATTCTCCTTAAAGTAAAAATTTTTTCTGCGCACTTATCTGTATTGATTTTTAAATTCCATTTATTGAGTCATTTTACAATGGTATTTGTAGCTTCTTGAAGTTTGGTTACCCCAAGTTCAAGATTCTGTTCCTTGATTAGAATAGTTGTGTTATCTGCAAACATTAGAAGAGAGGCTTCTGTTTTCTCCCTCAGTTTTGTATTTTACTTATACCTTGTAACACATATACACATGAATTATTTCTACCATACTATATATAAGTAAATAAACATGATGTATTAACCTTTTAGGCGATTATGTTGAAAAATAAAATTGTTTTGGGTATTCGAAATGTATTTCCTTCTATGTTATGGATAATAATTTCTTAAATCTCCTCGTAAATACCGAAATCAAAATAAAATAAACTTTTTCTTGTGTCATTAATCATTGTTTTGAAACTAAATACTCACAAGTCATTTTCGAGGAAAAAAAAATCGAATACATAAACCAATACCGAAAAACCATCATATTGTTTCAGCTACTGTTGAAAATTTCCGTACCGTTAAAAGTGGTAAAAAAGCTGATTTTTTTAAAACGTTTTGAAGGACAATAACGTGGTCCAAGAGGCAAGAAAACCACTCTTCCGGTTTGTTACGCTTCGCTACTTTGACTTAGTGCTAAAACCGTACTACCGATCTTTTGTGTCCAACAGTGAAGAAATGTCCAGGATGTCACTCGAATTTTACGTGAGCTTAATTTTGTAATTGCCCAACTTCTAATTAGAAAGCTCTTAAACGGTATAATTTATATTGCAGCTTCCTTTTTTGTTTTTCACTATTAACAAATATTTCAATGAAGTCGGCATGTCAAGAATAGGGAATTTTTTATCATAAAGCGATATTGAAAAAGACTGGTATTGAATTAAATAAGGTACTAAATACATAAAGTACGGCCCAATATAACTACTTGTATTAGAATTTACCAATTATGTTGTTAATAATTATGTTGTCAAGATAATTGTGTTTAAAATTTATTTTAGCACCTCATTTTAATAGAATATCTAAAACACAGCATTTCAGGTACAGAAACAATATACCATCATCTTATTGATTATACGTTGTGGGCATTTTACATGAAATCAAGCAAATGTTAGTTTCATGCATATTTAATGAATATGATAATATGTTGAGAACTCCTTTAGCAAGATGATTTTTTCTCTTTTCAATTAAATAAATGTTAATTATAATTATTTTTATTGAATTGAAAGTTCGGTATAAAATAATATCTCCAAATGTCCACTCCCTTAATTTTTTTTGATAGTAACCCCATTGTCAACATCATCTTTCAAACGCACCATAATTTGAAACAAACAGTAACTTTATTTAAAAGATAATAACAATTTTACAGCAAATAGCAGTAGTAGATGCAGGAGAAATAGAGTTGGGTATGTCCAATTATAAAAATGACTGATGACTAAATGGATCAACATTGTCAACATCATCTTTCAAACGCACCATAATTTGAAACAAACAGTAACTTTATTTAAAAGATAATAACAATTTTACAGCAAATAGCAGTAGGAAATGCAGGAGAAATAGAGTTGGGTATGTCCAATTATAAAAATGACTGATGACTAAATGGATCATCACTTCCATGCAATAACCTTATCAAATATACGGCTGGATTTCAATGATACAGAGATGCGAATAACCGAGAATCAAGGAAATCTAAAGGGAACATCTATAACCCAACGATCTGTGTGCACCAGTTGAGCAAGAAAAAGAATAATGGTAGTTGTAAAATCTGTTTTAGATTATCTTCACATGATATATGCCAAATTTGTTTGTTTACGTATTCCATTAAATATAAGTACGCCTCATTGCTATAGAAAAATTACCTAAAGGAGATCTGGACATTTATAAATACGCAACCGAATTAGCTGTGCTTTTATAGCCTTTTAGAAACTTGGCCAAAGAGTTTTTGAAAATCACGATCTGTCTTTGAAGGTAAAAGTGGTCATGTACCGAGCTGTGATCGTGGCTTTGCTTGTTTACGGTTGTAATGCTTTGCTGCTACAAGAAATACCTGAGGGTTCTCGAGAGCAACGTCATCTGACACAAATAATTGGGATCAAATGGCACGATTAAAAAAGTGGGGTGAACTGTTTTCTATAGAGGGTCTTGTGGGGTGAAGACGTCTACGTTGGGCGGGGCATTTAGCCAGGCTGGACGACCATCGTTTAGAAAAGTGTACATATTATATGGTGAACTGACTTCGGACGAACGTAGGTAAGAAGGTCAGAAATTTCATTTCAAAGATGCTTTCCATGAAACATTTATGTGACTGCCTCCAACAGAACCCAATGAGGACAACTAGTTTATGAGTAGCATGAGCTACTTATAATGTGCGTCTCATTGCAAAAGAAAATTTTATTTAAAAATCCTGATTTGATTGTGTACAGTTGAAGAAATTGTATGATTTCTATAAATGATAGATATTCAGTTTTTTTAATACTAAAATAGAAAATAAAACAGCAACTGAATATTTACTAGAATAGTTCAAAAAACTTTTTGAGACCCTATAGTTATATATCATGCCCTGAGCCCTTTTTAGTATATAGTATCAGAATTAAATTAATACAAATGTGATTTTCGGTTTGATTCCTTAAATTTTAATACCCTTAAAATTCAATAACTGTTTCTTTTGAAGTACTTATAACCAGCGTAATATTTGTCATTCAGTTAGTGATAATTATTGTTGATGTGATATTTTCAGAACGAAATTCTGTAAACATTATTTTATCAATTTTGAATCAGCGCTGAATAAAAAGATTGGAAATATTTCTTACACTTTGGTGGAAGTGTATCAATCAGTTTATAAAAAAGACAATCAATTGCCTGATAAAATAAATAACAATGATGAATTTTTAGACAATTTGTTTCAATAACCGCATAATATATAAAACAAAATGATTTATATAGTATGGTTTATTGTTATTTGAATTTTTATCGTTCCTTCAACCACAGGTCCAATGTCCCAGTGAAACCGCACCAATACACGAAATTGATGATGTAGCAGAGCACCTTTAGCATTTACCGATTTTTTTTCACAAAGCAGCGTACGTCAAGCCCATGTGTCCAATACGGTGTCCTTATTTTCTAAGCGCATCTCTTGACCTTCCTCATGCTCTTCGTGGTCTTAAATGTCATAGGGTCATCTTATGACCGGCCTGTTCTCTATTGCTTGATATTTATAGTGTGGTTTTCAAATATTATTACTCGGTACAACAATGAGAAATGTTGTACGGGGAGAGTGTGAAAGAGCAATTGTTAAATTTACAACTGCCTAGCCTTACGAAATGGTAGAGTTCAAAATTTCTCCTAGAATTATTCAACATTAAATTTTTATTGTTGTTTATCTTAAAGGTTAGGTAAAATGCATAAAATATTTAGCGATTTTTTGGTATTAAACATACCTATCATTGTTTAATAGTATTATTTAAAACAATGATGATTCATTGAAAATTTCGATAATCTCAGAGGTGTCTTTTTAAATGAATCTTATCAGAACATTTTCATAAGAGAATCAATATTTGCTATATATCTGAGATAGCAAAGTCCAGCAATCGCATTTTTTTTATCTGTCTGTCTCCTACTTTTGTAATTAAATAAAATATATTTATAATCACTAATGAAGCATTTAATAAACTAAAAACACCGATTAATTATTTTCTAAAAGATTTATCAATATCTATAACACGACGGTAAAATATCATGACGGCCATATTTTAAATGTTATAAATATCACAACCTGTTCAGGATTTGTATTAGTGCTGTGTTAGTAGGACGGCTATATGGCGCAGAATGTCACAAGCTATTTAGAGTTTCTATTAGTGATGTATTTAACATGCTCTGTCAATTCATCGTGGAAAAACATACGTTTCAACAACATTGATTAAATATGCAATACATTAACGGAAATATGCGATCCTAATTTTCAGAAAAAAATCTCTTCTCAAAATTATCATTTTTGACTTGACAGAAAACCGCAAGTTATTCACGGAAAGCATTTGCATCTGCAAATGCTTTCCTGTGCGTTATGTATCCTGTGTGTTATGACATGAATATATAATTCTCTTCTGTTCTCCTCTTCTTCATATTGGTCTTTACAGAAGACGTGTCGTGACCTATGAAGAAGTCGAGACCTATGGAAACTCATTCCGTTTGCGGCCTTTTTGCACTACTTCTCGCCAGCGTTCTCTATTCTTGAGGTATTGTTTTTTTATGGTCGATGTTTCAAGGAGATATAGCAATATTGGAAAGACTAAAGTTTTTACTATATATTTCTTTGTGTTCTTTGTTGTGTCCCTATCCCCCATATTTTCTGCAAATTTTACATCTTCTTCTAATCTCGTGATTGTTACCGCCTTCGTTTGATATTAAAGTCCCAATGTAGACGAATTGGCTTACTACCTTAAATTGCCCTATTTAACTTATATTGGGCATGTTGTTGTTTTAACGATCATTATTGTGATTACGGTCAACAGTGGGCAGCATCTATTATTGTTAACAGATTTTGTTTAGCCAGAATTGAATGGAATTGATATAAATGATATGTAATTCGAACAAGCCAGTACCACATGGTATACTACTGCTATTACTATTCACTTATTGTAACAAAAGTTTATTGAATTGGTCATTTTAAAAAATCCAAATGCGAACTGACAAATAAGAAGTTATATGGATAAGTTTTATACAGATAAGTTTGAAATCCTTGGTCAATGGAAACAAACAACGAATACTTAATCACAAATCAAGCAATATTTATGGATTCCTCAGTTTGTTCCATGTAAAACATTATGTAAATATTAGGTTTTTAAAAAGCTTTAAGTTTACCCTGATAAGGGCCAGCAGTGACTATTTGACCAGATTGGAGTAATTCATAATACACGATGCCCAGCTTAACTTACCATATACCCAGCAACACTATTTTGGCGTGAATATTTGGTTTTGAACACTTGCTGATATATCACCATAATTAACTTATGATTTTCACCGTGGATGGATCAACAGTGGATCATCGTAAATGATTCACTTTTTGGCTCAGGCCACAATCTTATTAGCAGCAGGAAGTTATTTTTCTCGAATCTAAAGATTAATGACAAAACAACATGAAAGCCTCTTATTGTCAACTACGAGTTCGTGGAGGGTCCAACGACTCTCCTTTCGAATTTTCCCTAGCTTTCGTAAACATTCTCTAAAATAGGAGCTCTAGCAGTGTACGATAACGATTTTCTTCCAGCAGTGCTGGCAGAAAAGGCGAAATGAAGGAAGTGTCTTAAATTTTGTTTTTCGGACATCTTATTTATAACTGAGTTTTCAGGTTATGTTCTTAACTTGTTCTACGGTTGATAAAGACCTAATAACATATCTAAGACCTAATAACATCCTATAGTTGATATCCCTTGTAAATAAATATATTACAAATATATTTGGTAAATTACGTATGACCAAATTTTGCTTCATAATAGATTCATCTGATTTAACTGTAAGTTAAAATATTTTATTATTCTTAAAACTATTCAAGATTACTGATACTATAAATATACCGTTTTTATTTAAAGAAAACATTTATCAAACAATGATATACACATATAGTGGACTTTCTCAATTATACCATATAATTCTACAAAAGTTTATTGGATTATAAATCTAATGGTTGGCATATTTTATTATAGTGTTACCTTTTGTGTTAATAGAAATTTTATTGGTATTTGAAATGATGATCATTTACAAAAGGATTAATTAAAATACGCGTATGCTTGACTCGTAAATTATGCTCGATAGGGAATAGCCAGCTTACAAATATTCAAATTTTTTTTATTTAAATGTTAAACTTTTTAAAAATCATTATAGTTATATAAGAATTTACCGAAATGTTTTAAGAACAAAATCTGTTGTGATGTTACTAATTTTAACATAGAGATCAAATACCTAATATATTTTCACACATAATAAAGCTCATAACTCAAGTAGGGGAGAGTTTCTGATGATGTTATTATGATTAAAGAAACGTGCATATATATATATATATATATATATATATATATATATATATATATATATATATATATATATATATATATATGCAAAATATGTACATTTGAATTGATTGTACTGAATTTTATATAAATTTGGATTCATATTGATATTATATTACACAGACATATATATTTGATTTAATTATAACACGTTTATATAACATGCTTGAAAAACTCTTTTTTTTAATAAACGTGGACTATACGGTAAATATTTCAATATAGGTGAACAATGTTTACCTTTGATAAAAGTCCACATATGCGGGGCCCAGCTGATAAGATAATATTAATAACTGACGAGCCATGGCACACTGGCCAAGCATTGCAAAATTATGTATCATGTATTATACAGAGTGATATCATTATATCAACAACCCAACCCTCTAGAAAATTTTACAACGCCAAATTCTAACCTAATTCCGGCAAAAATTACTTTTTGTTATAAAACGCCAATATGAAGTTCTAAGCGAATAAATAAAAACATATTTTTTAATACCATGATAATAATTATTACTGTAAAATATTGCTCCTCTATATTCCTTAAATTCACTATTCTTTCGCTTATTTTTTACCTGATTCCATTAGCTATATTTCACACCGTCTTATTTGGTGTCAGTACTTTTTATATGAAAGCAAATACACTTAGTTAAATGGAAAATTAGGCAGCCATAAAAACCAAACGGACCATCTGCTTCATTAGATTGAAAAAGAAATACAAACAAAGAATTGGAGACTTATAAAAATAGGAAGTTGCTCTAGTTTATAAAAACATAGGAAGTATATATATATATATATATATATATATATATATATATATATATATATATATATATATATATATATATATATATATATATAGCTATATATATATATATATATATATATATATATATATATATATATATATATATATATATATATATATATATATATATATATATATATATATATATATATATATATATTACCGCGATTGGTTGTCATTTGTTGTTTTTTTGGCGTCTTGTTTATAAGCCAAAAAAGTTTAATGTACACAAAGCAAATCATGGGACAAAGAGCTGTTATTAAATTTAACGCAAGACTCGGTAAAACTGCGTGAGAAACATTCCGGTTGATGCAGCAAGTGTACGTCGATGATTATTTAAGCAGAGCAAATGTTTTTCTGTAGCATAAACGTTTTTTATATGACAGAGTGTCGCTAGAGGATGACAAACGTGACGGGAGACCAATTTCAGCTTGCACTCCCAAAATTATCCAAAAAGATTTTGTAGCAAATGACCGCAATGTTTCACTAAAAATGATGGAAGAGGCCTTGAATATCGGCAAAGAAACGATTCGACTCATTGTTCACAAAGATTCAGGTTAAACAAATGTGTGTGCAAGGTTTTTTCCACACATGTTGACGGAGGAGCAGAAATTACCTCGTGTCAATCATTCTAGAGGTCGTCGCAGCCGTCAGAAATGATCAAAACTTCATGAAATGAATTGTTACGAGGGATGAAACATGGTGCTTTCAGAACCATTCAGTGATTTGACTTTTCAGTGATTCAGAAACTAAGCGCCAAAGTGCGGAATGGAAGTCGAAAATAAAAAATAGAAATAATATAAAACAGAAAAGCAGAAATGTATATGTGAGGTGTAAAGGAAATAACTGATGATTTTAATCAACGATTCTTGACATCATTTTGAACAAAAAGTTTCCTTAAAATATGTATCTAAAATACAACTTCTTAAAATTTTCTCAAAAATTGACAGCATTTCATCGTCATGTTTATTTGGATATCTAATTTCCTGTCGAATGGAATTCAGTCTTTGTTTGATTAGTCTCTTAAGATATTTTTTGAAAATAAAACGTAAAATTTTATAGTCATTTATGCCATACGATACAATATAAATTTGGCTTATTTGCCAAAAAAATGAAAACTTACACATTATTGTCGTTTAATGTCAAAGTTGAAATTACTAGCACAAATTTTTCACATCATAATAACGTTTTAAACAATCCACGTCAAATTAAGAGACACATGATTAATTGTTTTATTAATTTAAATGTTTTTGTTCAAAACCAGTTTTCCCAAACACGTTAAAAAAGTCCTGCCATATTTCTAATTTGATCGGCAGCAGCTTATTTTCAATATTCGCATAAAATATACATTTTTGGTTCTAAATGGAATTTAAATACACGCAGTTGCAAAATACTGATATAACTTTTGTCGTCATTTTGAAATAACGTCGTGGCGATCATCTCAATTAGCCAATTCAGGTGACGTCACGTCGATTTTGGCCGTTGTACGGCGTGAATCTTAACAAAAACATATATTCTAACAGTGTTCATTAGTTTAGTTTATTTGTAATTTCGTTTATTCGTTAAGTAATAACCAACTCATACTTTCCAGAAACGCCTTTACAATAATTTGTTACGTAACGTCTTCATCTTCAATAGTTTCATACGTAAGTTTTCATATTTTAGAAATTGAAAATATAAAAATATTTTTTTTAGCGGAAATAACAACTTAAGAATCCCCATCGAGTTATAAATGTCGGGTTACAATAGATCAGATAATTTTAATGGTTCGTCGACCACCCTTAGGATGGTGGACACGGTCAGTCCCAACAAGCACACCCCTCCAATTAATTTCGGACATTTCAGTACCTGACCTATCGCAATTCTGAATCATCAATTTCCATCGGTGAAGGGACACGAAATTTAGTTATCGATAAAACAAGGGAACATTGATTTAATATCGAAAAAAAGAATAGAATACAAACAGAATGAAAATATTAGGAAAAGCTTCGTTTTTACAAATAGAAAAACATTTTGTCACATGCATATTTTTATTGTAATGATAATTAATAGTTATTCATGTCAAATAATTTTAGCTTACGTTAATTTGAAGCAAAATAAGGTAAACATTTTTATTTGTAATTTATTTTATTTGCATTTTCTTCTAAATGTACGATATAAATGTTTGGAACCAGATAATTTGTTCCCAAACAACACCAACACTTTTCTGACCATTACCACTACCTCTAGAGAAAACAATAACTTCTCTTGCGGATTCTAAAAAAATGTTTCCTGTTATTCTTTGGGCGTTTATTATTTGCTGGCCGAAGAGGATGTTGAATCGCCAAAAGGCAAATCTATAGTTTTATACACAATCTTTGGTTTGAAATTTACACTTTAAAATACTTTAAAACAATTTAAAACACTTTCTAAAGAACTTCCTTTGCAATTTATCGAAGCGGTTTAATCGCTTACTACTGTCTCCTGATGACGCTAACATGGTCAATGAAATGCTTCGAAAATTTGAAAATGAATGAGTAAAAGCGAAAAAGTTTATAGTAATTTACAAACCACAGAATTGAGTCAGTTAATAAAACTTTGACTGGATCAATCAAAATTATAAATTTATGTAACGCTTAATAAAGAACACAAAAACTTTATCACTTTAACTGTTAAAACCGTGGGGGTGTGGAAATGGTTTTCGGTATTTTGGTGATTGCAAATCAACTTGGACAAAATAAAGAGAAAATCAAATAAAGGGTATTGAGAATTAGTATTAAGAAAAAGATTGCAGTGTGTTCTGGTCAAAACTTTCTTGGATGCGATAAAATTTTCTAACAAGGACAGAAAGCATTCACCGAATATAGAAGAAAGGTTTCCCGAAAAAATAAAATATAAAAAATTATGAAATGACTATTGAAATCACCCTCTTTCATTCTTAATATAAAAAAAATTCAAGTAATCTGAGACCATTATATTCCGATGACGTTACAGTTTGAGATAGTGTTTGGTTTTGTGATATAATTTGATGACAGTTTTTTCAGAACGTGTAGAGAACTTGTTATTGGAAAGCCGTTACTGGAGACCTGTATCGGGGCAAATTGGGGTTTTTCCTGGAACCAATTGCACCAAAATAACCTTTGATACACGTATACGTCGTCATGCCATAAATTCTGTTACTAATTGTGAAGGTATGCTGGAATGTTTTCAAGAGCCACTCGTGCGGTTATTTTTAAACAAGGCTAACTAGATTTCTAAACTAATGTAAACAAATCAGTTCATCACAATACGTCAAGCAATAAACATGGAGTGGGTTAACAAAGATAATCGTATCGCTCTTATAGAGCAGTATATGTGCTAAGAAAATCACACCATAGGAGATGAAAATGCTGCCAAGGTTTATGTTGCGCCTCATTAAACATAACCTATAGCTTGCAGCTTACCAAAAATCTTGTGGACAACGATTAAGGGCAACAGATTAATTGATGACACAGGCAAATCCTTGTCACAAGTGAAAATATTTTCATTGTTGCTGAGAAATTTAACCTGCAAAATGACTAGAGTTTATATTTTAAAAGCTACTGACAAATTGGGACAGTAGAAGGAAGTCATCATAGTTCAGTTTGATGGTTTGTAATCGATTGGTAGGGAGTATCGTAAGATGGCTTCACTCAACTACATTTGCAACACTACTAAATCGATGTTTTGGATAAGGCGGAAAAACTGTTTAAAAACACTGTTAAACTATTTAGTTGGAGGCCAATTTGCCTGAGTTAATCGCTGATAAAAACTGCGCCTCAAGCAGTCCGGACCTAAATACGCTGGACTATCGGCTGTGAAACATTTTAGAGAAGGCCTGCTCTAGACCTCACCGTAACATCGAGGCCCTAAAAGTTGATTTTGTGAAAGTAGTACCTTCAATGTCCTTGTAAGCGGTGCGTGCGGCGGTAAACGAGTGGCTAGACCGTTTGAGGAAGTATATGGAAACAACAGACATTTTGAGAGAGTCATATAATAAAGATATTGCTAATATCACCTAAACAAATATATCTTTACTATTATGATATTATTATTATTAAGAGTTTATAGAAAAATAATAGTTTTAAATTAAATTTTACTTATTCATAGTTCTAAATACATATCTTTCATATCAAAAAATTATAGTTAATGATTCCTTGTTTGATTTTCTTATCTTTGGCAAGTCTAAATTTAGGTCTTATTCATTTAAGATGTCGCTCGCTTTTTCTTAAAATGTCCGTCCTGATACCTGATATATTTTATATTGTGAACCGACGACGCCTTCGAGCTATATGTGTAATGATTTTATTTACTTGATAACTGTTGTTTAATTAATGTGCAATAGACTGGCAAATATTTGCCTTTTAACACTCTACGGATCAGAATTTATAGGCCCCAGATTAGATAAAGTTGAGGTAAATTTTATTCGTAAATGATAGTTTCCAGAAAGCCGAAAAACGTATTTGATTTGAGATAAAGTGACCTTTTTTAGTTTGGAAATGTATAAAGTTTACGTTGTTTTTCGCCGAACGGCAATTTTTATCATGATGGCTAAACTGATTAATGTTTTCGTCTCATTTATATATTCGACTGGTTTATAAACAGCTTTAAGTAGATCGCAATTATGCGTATTTCGTATATTGATTTCATCATAATCTTCAAGAGGTCGTCTAAAACTTTCGTTTTAGATAAAAATTGCTTCAGCCCTGTTTTCAATCGACAAGCTTCATTTCAGATAGTCAGACATTTTTTCATACTACTTGCTCATTTGTCAATTTCAGGCCAATACCTTAATAAATAAGTGTCAGAAAAGCGGCTAATAATTATATAATTTTAATATTAAACCAAATAAAAATAAAAATTAAAAAATAATGACCACTAAGAGATATGCCGCAAGCCCTCTAAGTCGCTGGCTGCAAGAAAATATTATAATTTTGATATTTCCCTTCTCTCTGTAATTAATTTAAATAGTCTCTCAGCTGACGTAGATGTTTTTATCAATCAAGTAATAAGGATGGTTGGTTTCTTAATACAATCTGCGCATTAGGGTACAGTCAACACTTTTATCTTTCACCACGCAGTTGCTTGAAATATTAATGAATTATCTTAAGTAAGTAAGATGAACAGGTACGTTCTACGGAATACAGGACTGTTTTTTAGAAACAACACAAATATTTAGTTTTTCGACAAAAATCTTTATTTTTTTTCAAAATAGCTTCAATAAAACGTTTTAAACGGTCAATTAGGTTGACGAATACATTTTTGAGCTCGGCCAAAGATATGTACTTTAGTATGGCGGTTGACGCTTTTTGAATGGCTTCAATGTTGGCATAATGCCGTCCTTTTATCGGCAAATGAGGTTTTCGAGGTAGAAGTCGCAGGAAGCTAAATCAGGGGAGCATGGTGAATAATTGATGGTTAAAATATCATTTTTGGTCAAAAAATCAGTGATGAGTGCCGAGCGATGGGACGGCGCATTATCGTGTAACCAGCACCAGCTGCCTTGTTGACGGTATTGTGGCCGCACACGGCAAATACGGGACAACAGACGCTTCATAACACCAAGATAAAACACAGAATTGATCGTTTGACCAGGTGGAACGAACTCCTTGTGCACAATTCCCTCCTAATCGTAGAAACAAATCAACATTGTTTTCTTTTCGAGACGACTTTTTTTCGGATTTGGTTCGCTCGGGTGCTTCCATTCAGCACTTGGTTTCTGGATTCAGCTTGGTTTCTGGATCATATTGAAAACACCACGTCTCGTCACCAGTAACAATGCTGTACTTGAAGTGTTCGTCCTTTTTCGACTCTTTAATCAAGTCCTTGCAATGGTGGATTCCGAGCAATTTTTGGTCGTCAGTCAATTTGTGTATATATATATATATATATATATATATATATATATATATATATATATATATATTTACGAGGTGATAAGTATACTAGATACATTACATTACAGATGAACATAAGAGATATATAATTCGCAATTTTGTTACCATGAAGGTAATAATAATGCAATCAATAAAATATATGCAACCAATATGTTGACTATATAGGTAATACAATGGAGCTAAAAAAATGTATTTAACTAGACATAGCACGTAATGACAATCTAATTGACACCGATAAAGGAGTAAGAACAAAAAGATATTGCAAGAAGCGAATCATCACATAACAATGACAGAAATAGGATTTATTTAATTCGATGATTGGCGCGCTCCAATTTCGCGTACTCCAAGTTATATAGTTGAAAGACAACTACATTTAAATTAGACTGCAATAATATACAACACCAGTGATAGCATAAGCGAACATGATAAATGACAAACCTTAGAAAAGACAAATTTAATACATATTTACTTTATTTTGAAAACTGATTTAATATTAAGAGGGAAAGTGTATATCGAAATAATTCTGGTTAATAAGAATTATAATTAAAAATTAATAATCGAGAAAAAAAACTATATATTATTCATTAATTAATATTGGTAAGTAAATATAATCCTGTATATATTTTACACAAAGAATCCATGTAAGACATTCTGTAGAATCTAGGAGTTGTAGACATACTTCTCGATATAACACAACAAACCTTTGCTTACAAATTTGTATGGAAATGTATTCAGAGCAACTTTTTATATTTATGCGCAATTATATCTTTCTTTTTTTTTAATGCTGTTCAGAAAAGCATATAACTCGAACATTTTATATGAACTTTATATTTATTATAACATATTTAACAAAGCTATAATATTTTCTTGAGCCAAGCGCTCAGTCGAAAAACTGAAGAAAAAAGGGATCAAAAATAAAACGTTACATTTCCCAACATTAACAATAAGTCTAATCAAAATGTCCGTTAACTTATTTTACATTTTACCTGTCGTTTCTGAACTTTTTTCTAGTTTCTAGCCGTCTTGACCACTGCCCACCCCTTTTCAAAGGGGTTAAAGTTGACTTTTCCTTGACTACCGCAAACAATCTAACCCTTTCTCGTGACCTTTTCTAGAACCCAACTTTAAGACCTGAGCACGCTCCTTAATATGAGAAAAAACGTGACTACATACATACATTAAGACATGCACCGGGGTTATTAAAAGAAGATTCACCCTTAAATTAATGGTTAAAGGGGTCGAAGGTAAACGCGTGGCCTTAAGATGTTATTTATATTGAGTTTTTTTTTGGTGGACACACGACATCGACTGTCTTATTAGTATTTGTTCTGTCTCATTTATTACCATTTAAAATATTAGTAATTCAATTATGTGCCTTGTAATATTTATAATTGAAAAAACTTTTATAACTTCATATATCGAAATTTCTTAATAAGTCAGAATCATTGATGATAATGATAATCGGAATCATTCATTATTTTCGAATATATTTTCGACGTAGAATATTTAACAGATAAGTTGACTGAAAACACAAACAACAAAAATATAAACTAAAAACGATTTCGATGTTAGTTAATTTATGACAATATATGTGACAGAATATTTTATTTATTTATTTTCATTATACTTGGGTTGAAGTAAGAGTGTTTTAATTTTCTCATAAATTATTTTTACTTATAAATCCTAGGAGTCCACTATGAGAAATTTATCAAAGGAACAAGTCATTAAAGTTTAAACTAGACATTATTCTAATTAAAATTGTATTCACCAACAATTATTTTATTGTAATTTTCAAATTCGATTATATGAATAAATTATTTGAGGATAAAAATATTTTTAACACATATATATTTTGTTTTAATTAATATAATTATATTGAACGACTTAATTTAGCATTTTTCAAAAGGTGCCATTAACTTGACATTTAAAAAACATGTTTTCTAATTGTAGAATTAGAATCACACTAATTTGATATCGCAGAAAAAAGTCTAATTAGATTACATTTTTTGCGCATGTTACAAATTTGATTAAATGAAATATTTTAATTTGTTTGATTTAATTAATTGTTGTATGATAAGATAAAAAAAAGTCCCTGTCCACACGAGAACAACGCACTTTTATTGACACTAGTTAAAATGAATGGAATTTTCGATGTTTATTTTTCTAAGCGAATGCCGCTGGTCGAGACACGCAAAGTTGTTCAAAGTCGCAAAAAATTTAATAAATTTAATCCATATTTTTTTTAATTTACATTAAATTTGTAAAAATGCAAATTATTAATTTATAATCGTTGAAAGAAAAGTTAACTTACCTTGAGCGATCCTCACTGCCGGCATTTTAATTCTCATCTTGATAACTTTATAAGTCTCTGACGCTCCAGCAAAATAAAACTAGTTCATTATACAGGTTAAAAATAAATCAAAAATGATAAATTAAAAAAAACACCAAAACCGAAAAAAATCAACAAAGCGCTAATATCACAACAAACTTTTTCGCCGATCCATCACTTTGTCCTAGCACGGGAAAAAATCGAGTCCAATGTCCATCGCCACATGGGAAATAGAAGAAATACTGATGGTCAAGATCAGTCGTCACTTATCTGCGCGACCTGATAGAATCAAAACCGAACTGTTTTCTTATGTAGTTATCGGCTATAGGGCCGCAACGTAATACGATCCTGCGGAATCTGTGAGTATATGTTCCTGGACCGCTGGCTATCTCGATGGTCCAAACGCGTGTGCCGTGTCTAGATCCACCGGGCAGCTTTCAAGCCCCGTGGATACTTCGGCTATCGTCGGCGGCCTTCGGTTGAGCTCGCACGGGCTACTTACTAGCCAGCGGTCCTGTGTGAGCGAGAACGTGTGTGTAGTGCGCGGAGCGGTGGGGAGGATGCGCGAGTTGTAGGAGTGGGGAGGGCTAGCGGGCATCCGGAAGTTGTGTTCCGGTATGGCTCCGGTAACTGCTGCGGCAGGATAACGGCGAGAGCTTTTGACGGCGGGTTTTCGCGTCACAGAGCATACCCTCAATTCGTAAGTTACAACGACTGGAAAGGAGAAACTACATTTTATAGTTGCATTATCATTATAAAAATATAAATACACAAGCAGAAATGCTATCATATTACTATTTGTTATTTGGCATATTGTATTTCCTAATAAATATACACCCTTGAATTAATGTTGTCTCCCATACAATGTACCATTTGTATAACTATCAACTACTAAATTTCAGTAATTCAACAATAAATATTTACTAATACCCATGCAAATGGCATTGAAATAGCAAGCAGTTGTATTAAAGCTTCATTGAGAAGTGGAGAAGTTAAAAAAATGTATTTCAATAAAACATTAGCAGAAGTTACAAATAAAAGTTATTCGTACATACGCATACGATCCGAGCTGCTAAATTGATTAAAAACGTTCTTGAAACTCGAATTTCTATCATGCTAACTTAAAGCTTTTAAGAGGAAGAAGAGTTTAATTTTAAGTGCAGTTAAAAATATATTGTGTATATTATTATAGAGTATAGATTCCCAAAGTGGCTTATATCAACCACTAGCGGTCGTCTTCAAACTGCATGGGGTTCATATCAGTGAAAACAAAAATTGGGGGTGCATGAGATGTAAATGGGGGTCCACGAGAATGGATCCCATTTAAGCAAGTTGTGACCAAAATTTTGTCGTTCCATAAATGGAATAATCCAAATTACACAGATAGTTCATATGTACTTATATAATACTTTCTTATAATAGACATATAAATTACCTATGAAGTAAATACTTTTAAAACATACATGTTTATGAAATGTAATGGAGATATGGAGCTAGATTCGGGGAACTGTATGACTCCATGCTTCAATGATAGGAAAATTCAAGATCGATGATGGGATGATCATTTTCCGTTTGATTTTCTCCGTTGAATTTGATTGCTTTGAATTTTAATTAAAGCTAATTGCTAGAATATTCTCTTGAGTTCAACCAACCTATTTCGTTTTACATATAAATTTATTTTTCTACTTTTGTTGTTGAAATTTAAGTTATTATTTTCTAATATATGAAACTGTTTAAAAATTTTATAAATTCCATAGTATTAAATTATTTTATTTACTACATGCAAATACATATTAATTAACTATAATTCATAAAATCGTAGAAGTAGGCTATTCGCTTTGTGGTCGCAACACTTAGAACTTGTAAAAACTTACATTTGGTATCAGTAGATGTTGCGCGCATACGAGCAATAAGGCTTGTCCAAACTTATATCAGAGCTTTGCAAAGATAGCGCAGCCCTGCACCTAGTGTACTTACACGGATTTGTTTAATCCATTAATTATAAATAATACGAAGTTCAAAGACAAACACTGTTCATTTGATTTTGGAATAAAAAAAAATGTTAAGCAAATATTTAAAAAAATATAAATAGCTATTTAGGTATATACAAGATTTAATGTGATCTTGATTTAATGTGATCTTGTTTAGGAGTGCCGGAAAAGAGTAAGAACATTATTTTTTTATAAAATTTTCTTTTTATAGTTCCTCCGATTGTATACAAACGCAAATTAATAGTTTTCTTTGTGAAAGTGTCATCAATCGATATTTTATACTTCTCTATCTTAAAAAAAAAGATTTTATGGTATATGATTCCTCTCTATATACATATAAAAGATGTCTAAACATTAAAATAAGGTTTTACACCGGGAATCAATTTTGATTGCTATCTCTTATCATATTTAAATAGTTGAATTTTTGTCTACAGTTAACTTATACTATACATGGCCAAATCTAAAAAAGAAATGTAGACAGTACAGTCTTGATTATTTGAAGTTTAGCTTGATTCCATCATTGTCGGACAAACGATTGCCTATTTGCCTTTTATGCAATCAAATTTTAAGCAATGACGCTATGAAACCATCCAAACTGGAGGTTCATCTGAGAAGTTGTCACCCTGTTAAAATAGGTAAAGATTTGAAATACTTTCAAATACTTACAAAAAAAGAGACTGACGGTGAATAGTATGTTCGCTTCGACGTCAAAAAAAGACGATGATGGTTTGCGGACATCTTACAATATCTCACTACTAATAACATAATCTGGAAAAATGCATACTATCGGGAAACAATTAATTTTGCCAGCCTATGAAGAGGTTTTAAAAACCTGCATATGATGTAATCAAAAAAATTCCTTTGAGCAATAACGCAGTTCAAAGATGTATTGACGAAATGAGTTATGATATTCAAAGTTTTTTGTGTAATTATATGCAAACGACCCATATCTCTATACAACTGGACGAGTCAACATTACCTGGTAATGAAGCATTATTATTGGGATATGTTCATTTTGTTATGGACCAAGAAATCCTTGAAGAACTGCTCTTTGCAATAACTTTGACAACATACACTAAAGGGGAATTAATAATTAATGTTTTGAGAAATTATTTAATAGAAAAAGTAGTAGTAAATTAGTTTGCAGTTACAAGGTGACAGCCTAAATTTGATAAAAACAAAGTCCATCATTTCAGCTTTTTCTGTCAAAAATGAAACTAATGAAGCAAAACATTGAACAGCGCGAATTTTTTTCAGTTTGCCAATTTGTCACAGATAAACTGTCAGGATGATGACATTTCAACGTTCAACATTTAAATGTCCTTCGTACAGACTTTGAAACTGGGTTTGAGGATGTTTTGACTATGGAAATACCGCAGTGGATTATCAGTCTATACGATGACATTGAAGAAACCGATGTCATATTACAAGAACTGATCGGAATGAGCACTAACGAAGAACTTAAGGTACAGTTCAGAGAGGGATCAACAATTTTGGCTTCAGAGGGACATAAGTGCTACTTATCCTATTTTTGATAGCTTTTTCATTTTTATATCTCGTGGAGTGCGGTTGCCAATCATTTTACAAAAAAAATTAAATAGATTGGAAATCACTGACCGAGGAGATTTAAGGTTAAACATAAGCAAATTGAAACCAAATATTGAAGACTTGCTATTAAAGCATCCGGTTCATCCCTCCCATTAAAATCATTTGTTTTTTTGTGTAGTTATTTTATGTAATAATTTTACTAGGTTTACATTTTGTGTCATTTTAATTAATAAATGTATGAAACTTAACGTGGTTTTTAAAGTTTTTACTCTATTGTTAAACCTATTACAGCGAGTAATACTGTGTTCGCTATCAAAAACACATTTGAAGATGATGAATGTGTAAAAATTCAATATTAGAAAGGCAGGGCATTGTCTACCGAAAACAGAAAAAAATTGGCACGCGGTCTATGAGACAAAAAGTTTGGAGACTTCCCTTATAGATGAAACATCTAAAAGTTCTTTCCATAAAATAAAAGGCACAAGGTTACCGTTTTTCTCAGCGCTAATCACAATTCGATTGCGAAGGCTAAGTTTCATATAATCTATATATATTTTTATGTTTGTATTTTCCTATAATCTATATTGGGTGTGTTGCATATCTGTGAAAGTGACAGGAAATGACGTGTGTTATCGTGATATTTTGCTTTGTTATTTCAAATAACAAATGCACAAATGATCGGGAAAACGAATGCAGAAGGTCATTAAGAGATATCACCGCACGTAACACAATTGTGCGAAATTTGTAAGTTTAGGTTTTATTTATTATATGTACGGATGATGCCTTTACAAAACGGGTATATTAAAAGCGGTTAGTTCCGTTTTGGTATTTTCGACGTTAGTGATGTACTCTGATCCGGTCACAAGACCGAGATTGTTTAAATGTTTTTTAAGCATGTCGATAAATAATCGGTCGAACTAGTACGGGATATTCCTATATCACTTAACAAATTTATTATACAAGTATAGAAAACCATTTGCGCTGCATAAATTGACTGCAATCTCTAACTACACTTTGCGATAACACAAAGGAGCCGACCAATTTTGGTAACCTGTAGTTTCGAGGAATCAAAAATGAATCGTCTACAATAACGTTGAAACGTAACTTTATACTTTTCTTGAAGTGGAATTACTAGGGTAACAAAACTATTTAAAATGCTAAATACTCTGAAAATACTACGGTGTCCCATGCCCTTAAAAATGCAATTTTTTACACTCCCATTTGGGTTTATTTCTGGAAAATTTGAGTACAGTAAGAGGGGGACCTGGAGAGAGGTTCCATCAGGACATCAGGACAATGGAAGCAAGATACCAGGAATGCTGACTCATCTACTGCCGGTTTTTTAAACACAAGAATACGAAAACACAAGAGTGAACAAAAGTGAAAGTTTTTGTCGCTGTATGACATCTAATATAATGTGTTTTTCGTTTACATAATCCTTTATAATTTCTTTGCAGGATTTAATACGTTTTACATGTTTATATTAAATAAATATTACCCTCTTCACCACCGACCCCCTGTAACAAAAAAACTGTACGTTTTACAGTAATTAGCGTATCATTCTCGGATTTAGGATTACAGAATACTTCATATACACCTATTTTCATCAGTTACCTCAAAACAGTATAAATTTGTTGACCTGTATTATTTTTTAAATTTGACATCGTTTTTTTTTATCGAAAATCGATTTACTTTTCAACTTAGTCTCCTTTTAGTTCGATACACCAACGATTTTTCGCCCAACGATTTTCCATGTTTTTTATACTTTCCAAAAAGCGCGACTTGAAACAGCTCTGAAAAACACTGCTCTGTATCGGCAGTGACCTCGTCATTTGAGGTAATTTTTTTCCAGCCTGCCATTTTATTATATTTGAAAAGAGAAACGCATCATAGGGTATCAAGCCTGGAGAACAAGATGGATGGGACATCAATTAGTAGCACAAATTAACCAATTTTGCTGTTGTAGCGGCCATCTAATGGGAGAGTACATTGTCATAGTGAAATTGCTTTTTTTGCCAAAGAAAGTGGGATTCTTTTGTTAACTCTTCGCGAAATTTGACCATTAACGCAGCATAATACTCTCTTGTGATCGTTTTCCCCTTTCCAAAGAGTCGATCAAGATAATCCCTGACAAATCTAAGAAAACAGAGGCCATGCTGTTTTCGGCCGATGAAAGCGTTTCTCTCTTTTTTGGGGTATCTTTGCCGGTTAAAATCCGCTGTTTTGATATTTCTTTTCATTGTTTCTAGTGCATAATAATAAATCCATGTTTTATCAACATTTATGAATCACTGCAGAAACTCCTTTGTATATACATGTCTATACACCGCTGCGAAGTGGCCACTCGATACCGTTTTTGGTTCACACTGAGCAAACACCGCCCTGATAACATTCTTATGACCAAATGTTCATGTAGGATATTCCGTACGCATTCATCCAAGAGATATATCATCTTAATAATCTCTCTAACTGCAATCGGCCAACATGATATCGTGAATATAAATTCTTTACACCAACCATAAATACTTCTATTGGGCTTCACTAAAAGCCAAATCAAGAAATTCAATGTATTATTGTTGAGCTAGACCGCACTTAATATCGTAAAAAATTATTGCACGAAAATATTCAGGGGATAATTTACTATTTTTGGCAAGATTGGCACTACTTTGGTGTCTTTTTTATATATGGGTTCTATTATTCGTTAAATGTATCACATTGTAGGGTTAAAATAATGAAATTTAGTAAATAACTGAGAAGAATTATTTAATAAAAAGCGAACATCGGCAAACTCGGAGCGACATCGAGGAGTAAAAAGAAATATCAATTGAAGAAAGGTATTAAATAATCGACATATATGAGTGGAAATAGCATGAATAGGACGGGAACAAGCAGTGAGAAATAATTGGGAAAATAATGACCAGAGACAAACCATAAAGATGATTCAATGTCTATATCGCTTGTTATATACACGTTATTATTTATTTGCAAATTTATGGTTTATATATAAAAAAATTAAAATAAACATCTTTAAGCAATTTATTAATAAGATTCGTGACCAAAAGGAAATCACAAGGTGATAAATCAGAGCTACTTGCTGAATGAGATTTAATATTTGTCACATGGATCAATATTTTCACTTTTCGATTAAATTTTCACGGTATCGATTCATTCTTCTAACGGACAACAGATGGAAAACCTTTCTTCACATTAACCATAAACAGTTCATTGCTTCAACAAAAGCCAAATCAAGAAGTTAAATGTATTATTGTTTAGCTAGGCACTGCACTTAATATTCTAAAAAATATCATGGCAAGAAAATATTCAGGGGTTAATTTACAATTTTGACAAGATTGGCACTACTTTGGCGTCTTTTAAATATATGGATTATATTATTCGATAAAAACTATCACATTGTAGGGTTAAAATAATGGAATATAGCAAATAACTGTGGAGAATTATTTAATAAAAGCAAACATCAGCAAACTCAGAGCTACATCGAGAAATAGAAAGGAATATCAATTGAAGAAAGGTATTATATAATAGAAATACGTGAGTGAGAATAGCATGAATAGGACAGGAACAAGTGATGAGCAATCCTTGGAAAAATAAAGATCAGAAACAAGCTATACAGATGGATCAAAATGTATCTCGCTTGTTATATACACATCATTATTTATTTGGAAATATTTGATTAAAATATATAAAAAAATTAAAACAAATATATTTGTCAACGATGTCAACAAACATATACATTCTTAGGAAAACATAATACAAATTCTTATTTTGCTCTTATATATATATCTAGATAAATGTTAGTGGAAGTATACCTTTTCGACTAAAGTCCAATATTAACAACACGCTTATCTGAATCAAGTTTTTATCATCTAACGTCTAACCATCGGTTATTAATATAACCAATTTGGTCAAAATAATATCGTAGACGATATATTTTTACATCGTGAATAGGTTCGAGTGGTCCTTTTTCAAAGTACAAGTGATTATATATTTAATCGTTATAATTGTACTGAAGAGTTTCATATAAAATTATTTGTATTATATAAAAGTTTTACTTTTGATGGCCAAATATACTTTAGAAAAGCGTGGATTTGATTTTTAAATTATCATAGCAATGCATTTGAATGTTTGCAATTATTTAATAGTGTATGGCCGTAGAGTCTAATAGGTGTATCCATAAACCATGTCGTTTTTTGAAATTATCTAAAATTTTAAGATTTTAAGATATTTTAATTCTTTATTAAAAGAGCTCGAGTGCAGTTTTGATAGCTGGCAGAGTAGGGCAATTTTTTCCACAAGGAAAAGGTACCATAGATTGGAAAATATAGTAATCTGACCATGCAACATCAGGAGAATACAATGGGTGATGTTCACCCAGGACTTCACAGTTTAAATCTTTGATCTTTCCTTGGGAGATTCTGACACTACGAGTTCTTGGTACTTCGAGAATCTTGGACTTTTTTGATTTAAAACCATATTTAGTTTTTCAAACTGAACATTGTAATATGAGGGCTGTATGATAAGTTCCTGGCCTAGGCCAGAGATGAAACTGTTGGTATTTAAAAAATTATATTTTTTATAAATATAACTTTTCACAACAATACTGTCAAGTTACTACGTGGTTTAGTTTGTAAATGGCAGCCATTTAAATAGAACATCTTTTGTGATTTTATAATGGAAAAAAATTGAATATCGAGCAGTGATAAAATACATGTTTTTGTAAAAGAAAACAAATTATGAGATTAAAGCTTGTTTAAGCAACCTTTGTTTAAACTTTTTGTAACACTTTAGACGATACATTTTTCCTATGCAGATATACCAGCACATTGCTTTGCCTTGAACTTTCACTCTTAGATTTATACTAATTCAAAGCTCACTAAATGTTTCTCTTGTTCTTCAAGAGTCAAATAGACACCCTGTAATGGTAGCACAAGGTCCGCTATCCAAACGGTTAATCCATCAGCCCAAGGCTTGGGTGCACCATAGTGGCTATGCAAAGAGGGCGCATGCGCTGGACAAAAGGGCTGAATGCACACATAGTACGCGCATGCCTTTTAGCCTCTAAGAACGAGACTGACAAAACAATGCATAGAGACCAACTCTACGACATGTGGGCACATAAATTTCCCAATATACCCATATCAGCGTAACGATGTTATTCGATCAAGTAAGATCCATCTTGATAAGAGCTATATCAAATGAACTAAATGAATCGCGGAACTAAATGATCTAAAAAAAGAGATAACTACCATCTTAAATCGAAATATCAATGAATAACACATAATTCCTATAAATAATGAATTGAAAGATGAAGACAACCCTCCAATAATATTTAGTAAAATATAATGGTATCTAACCACATAACAAACCACCTATAGGCAAAATCTGATATTCACTAGAAAACAAAATTGTTGTCGATAGTATGCACAACATAATGCATGGGCACCTAGAGATTTGTCAGACCATCCAAGATATCTATCTTGCAACATATTATGCCGCTGCATTAGTTATCACTCTAATGAACAAATAAAAAAGGAAAAATAACTTATTTATCCAAATAAAAATAAAATTGAACAAAATATTCTTCCACCAAAATATAGGCTAGAAAGTAAAATTGCTAATTTGACAAATAATATTGGAAAGCAGGAAAGTTATCTTAAGGCCTCAAGACCATGTAGTGTAAAACTAAAACGAGATATAAAAAACATAGGTAAAACCAGCGATCCTGACTTCAGAACAAACCTAAACGTTCCACTAGATACGAATAAGCCAAAAACCACCTGCCCTAGGGACAAGTCTCCTGAGATATAACGAGAGAATTATATTATTAATTTATTATTACAGTACAATAGTACTTTTAATTTTCGGCAGTCACAATTTGATCGACTGCTGGTGAGTGAAAAAAACGGAAAAACCTAAAAAGATATCCAAAGAATTTGACATGGTGGGATATTGGAGGAAAATATAGTCTACACCAACTACGCACAATAGAAACGCATAATAGATTGAAGAGACGATTAAGCTACTTGCCACTCTTCAAAAAATGAAACATCTCGAAATTCGGGAAGAAACAATTAGAAATACTACAAGACATACGCCAAACTGGAAAACACCTGAGCCGGTCAAGATACAAAATTACTGTTTGAAGTACTTTATTTCAATGCTCAACTATTTGGGTATTCGCTTTCAAAAAAAAAAAAAATACGAAAACCAGAACTATACCAACATTTTTAATAAAAGGAAATACAACGATGATCCCGAACGGAGGTAACTCTAATAATCCCAAGAACTTCAACCCATCACATGCCTTCCAACCCTATATAAAATTTTTACTTCTATCATAGGCGCGAATATTGAATCTCACTTAATTAGAACAAACCTACTGGCCCCTGAGGAAATGTGATGCAAAAAGGGATCACAAGGAACACGAGAGCTTTTAATAGTCGATTCGACAGTTACTAACCAGGCTAGAACAAAACATCACAATATTTCAGTGGGATGGATAAACTATCAAAAGGCATTTGATTCGGTTCCTCATAGTTGGCTGATTCGAGTCTTAGAATTATACTCGATTAATGGCCAGGTCGTGAATGTTCTGAGGCATCTGATGGACTTATGGAGGACAAAACTGCAGATAAAATCTACAACATTAAGTTATACTACAGATCACATTAAGATTAATATAGGGATATTCAAAGGTGATAGTCTAAACCCACTCTGGTTTTGTCTGGCTTTAAACCCTTTGAGTAATATGCTTAACTGAAGCACGTACAGTTACAAAACAAGTGGACCAACTGAACTGAAACTCTGTCCTTCCCCGTTATCGCTTTCACGCCACCAGTAGATACCGTAATACATTTATAAAAGTCCAAGTTTTCGTTTTATGTTGCATCAATAAAAACTTTAAAGAGTCCTTCGCTAGTTACACGACCAGGGATTGATTTGGGATAGTATATTTTCTTTAATTGTACCTCCACATTCCTATCGGGCAAAATAGAAAAATTGCGCCAACTTCGACAGGTCCGCTAACTCGTCGAACTGAATAGCAAAAAAATCACTTAATTTAACCTTTTCAATTATTTGATGATGAACATCATTGACCATTTCATTAATACGTCTCGATATTGTGTCATTTGAAAGTGGTATAGTTTTCAACTTTTTTGCTTCTTCCGGACTTATCATCACATTGACCATATCAATGGCAGCGGAAAAAAGGAGCTTTTCCGCAATCGTATGGGGCTTAGACTCCCTGGCAACTCTTAATGATACTAAATAGGATGTTTGAAGTGCTGCGGTCTCATTACGGCTTGATTTGTTTATAACAATTTGTTGATTTTTCAAGACAAGTGATTTAAGCTCAAAACATTAAAATGGTTTATTTTGCAAAGATGGGTGTTTTGTTTCCAGATGCCGGACTAATTTTGAAGTCTTCATGCTTTTCGGGAACTTTATGACAAACAACACATTGCGGCTTGTCATCCAAGCCAATAAATCCATATTTTAAATATTTTTCATTATGCAATCTGATCTTTTTCTTTACTGCTTCACCATATGTAGACGGTGCATTTCATTTTGTCACAAATTTGTCCATTTTATTTAAAATTATTAATTTATTTTATTACCACACTGTTATTAATTCATTTAACACTGAGTGAGAGAAGAAATCGCAGTATTTAACAGTAGGTAAGAGAATAAATCGTAGTACTTGTTTTCGTAAAAACGTAATTAACAATGAAACTCTTCGTTTTGTTTGTTTTGTTTTTTTGTTCAATTCTACGATTATTAAGGGTGTGAACACGCTCGTAGGAGTTTATAACCTATTTAAAAATAAAAACAAAAACAAATTAACATGTTGTAGTAAGGGGGTTTTTTACTAAAACTTTTTGGCTATTTAGTGGGTCGCGACACTAAAAAGTTTGAGAAACAATGCTCTAGATCAAAGGTCTAAAAACTACGACCGGCGGGCCAAATCCGGCCTACCAGTGTCATGAATTCGGCCAGCGACTAGTGAATTTAGCAAGCGTATGCTCGTTTAGGGCGCGTATTCGGCAACTAATTTAGAAATTATAGATAATGGCAGGAAAATTAAAACGGTTTTGGCCATTGGAACTTACTTGAGTAATCAGTATGGTCCTAAGGCTGGAAAGTTTGGAGACTCTAGATGATAATTTGATTGATGAATTTATCAACTAATTTATAGTATATTTATAGTATAATTTAGAGTATATTTATAGTATAATTTATAGTATATTTATAGTATAATTTATAGTATATTTATAGTATAATTTATAGTATGGTATATATATTTATAGTATCATGCAATGGGCTGGTACAAAGGAAGTTCATATCAAATTTATAAATGCTAGAACTGCCAACATCCATAGCAGCGGTAGCTCAAAGAGCTGCTATATTGGGTACGTCACATCCTCTGACAGTATATTCAAGAACATTTGTTATCTTGAATAAATTTGTTCCAGTTATAAATAAATTATCCGAAAATTCCGTGAAAAAAAAATAATAGAAATGCATATGCTTTTAGAAGTTATAAATAATTAAAGTGATATCGTGACACTTGCCTTACTTTATACTTCATAGAATCACACGCATACATTTATAAAATAATGTTTTAATATTGGAAACGTAGCTTATCAATGAAAATGGCATGATCAGTCCCAAAGTTTAGCAGTACTTGTTTTTAGGTTTTTATCGATTATTGAACGTAAGGCATCGATATCTAAGGATTACAAATTTATCTGGTCTGGTATCATTTAAGCAAGTTATTGGCGGTATCAAATCAAGCTCTGACACGAGAATTTAGAGGAATAACTTCATATTTCGGTAGCCTCCGAATTAACGGCTTTGTATTTTGATTGATAAACTCATAAATATTGCTGACAGCCGTGTTTATAAAATAAAAATAAAACGCTAAAGAAAATGGTTTTGGAATTTCTAAAAGGTAATATAATAAACGAAAAAATGCGGTTATTTAAAAAATGATCTCACTATTATTGTTGATAGCCATTCTAGGAAAACTAATAAGTGAAGAAAAATGTTTTAAGATCCAAAATATTGTAAAACATTATTGCGACGACTTTATTCAGGGATTTATGATGATTAAATGAATCACATGAATAATTCAGCACGTGCGTATTTGATTTATCTGGTTATGAAAGTTTTTTTTTAAGTTTTCTTAAGGCAGGTTAACCGAAGGTTAACAGAAGGGATACCAATAAGAATAACATTGAAAGGAGGAATAAGAGGCGAGAAGAAAAGAATGAGGTCAATGAATACATGGATTCAGAAAGTCAAAAACCGATATACAAAAACCAAATATACATTGGGACATTGGGAAGAGATTGAAAATATGAAAAAATAGCCACGGTCTGTAGATAACACAGGTCGACATAATTTTTGTAATATTGATGAGAATGCTCCATAAACGTTTCATTTAGGTAGTTATAAAAATGCCTTCATAGAAATGGCTTAGCACGTCCAATTTTCAAGTACCTGCTTCTCCTTTATATCATGTGATCATTGAAAAATTATTTGTACCTGACTTTGGACTGGACAATGTAGGAATTACCACAAGACTATAGAGGAGGTATTTCCACAGTATTCATTTTATTGTTTTCTATAGTTTAGTTGATTTCTGTCTCATTCAAAATACAGTCAAATGTTTAAGTCGATTTTATATAAAATGACAAGTTCAAGTCGTCGATTTTGCAAGAATTCAGCGGATAAGTTTTGTTATAAATGCGGACGATTTATTTGAAAGTCACAAGCTAGATCTATATCTGAGGAAGTCAAAAAAACATATCTTTTATATTTTAAGTGCCAAATTGAAGATCAAGATAAAAGTTGGGCTTCTCGTATTTGCTGTGTGAGTTGTCACATAAATTTAAAGCAGTGCATGCATCGCAAGACAAATTCAATGCCGTTAAATTATGTTATATATTATAGTATGCTGTTCCTATAGTGTCGAGAGAAACTAATGACCATTTAAGTGATTGGTACTTTTGCATCATTAAAACAGAAGAAATTTCAAAAAAGCAGGGAAGGGACAAAATTCAGTATCCAAATTTGCCTTTTGTACTTAGGCCTGTTCCTTCTAGCCAGGAACTACTGGTACCGATTACGCTTTTAAACTTGGACATGTTACCCAGTGATGCTAATTCTTCAGCAGAACTTGATCCATAACTTCCTGATTACTACTTCAAACATAAGATATAACCCCCCCCCCCCCCCCTTGTGAACCTAAAAAGGTGCTTCTTCTGCCTCCATGGACAAGCCATGGGCAAAGAAGGTAATGGTTTCAAGTACCTAAAGGAAATATTTCCTGACTTAACTGATGGAACACACAAAAATAAGGAAGCTTCTAGGTCATATTTGTTTTCAAGAAAAATTAAATGAAAAGGAATTGCCAGCTTAGAAGTGTTTTGTAAGTGTAATGAAAGGATTTCTGGGCAACTATAAAAACCTTATAAGTGAACTCTTAAAATACTAGGGTGTCACATGTTCTTAAAAATGCATTTTTACACTCCCATTTGGATTTTTTTCCGGAAAATTTGAGTGCAGTAAGCAACGAACATGGAAAGAGGTTTCACCAAGACAACAGGACGATGAAAGCAAGATAACAGGGACACTGGAACCCATCTGTTGGGCGACTGCTGGTTTTTAGAAAGAGATGATGCTACAGAACACAAAAGGAAAAGTGAAAGTTTTTGTCGCTGTATGACTTTTCATGTAATATATCTTCTATTCATCTAATCCTCAATAATGTCTTTGTATATATTTAACACGTTTATTTAATATGTTTATATAAAATAAATATTAGATTGTAAAAATATGCTGCCTTCTTTTTTTTTCCCTGTAAGAAAAAAAAGGTAGGCAATTATGAGAACTGCTGACAGAAGTGAAAACTTGAAATTTTGGAATAACTGTTTTTTTTATTTTTAAATTAATTATTCTTTAAATGATGAATTTAAAAATGCATAATTTTTTTTTCACTTAGGATCGAAAATCTAAACAAATTTAGAAAATGTACATTTAGAAAAAATTACAATACTTTTTTGTAAAGTTCTAATGGGGAAATTGAATGATATTTTCTTTTTGACTTATTGTATTTCTGACAATTTAAACAATAAACAATAATTTTGAGAAATTAAATTTATTATAAAATTTTACAGAATTTTTAATTTTAAAATCGGCGACAAAAATCCTATCGAGAAAATAGAATTCTGTTTTACCACGCTAGTAAGATAACTCCTAAGCCACTATGAAATATTCATTGCACGATGTATTGCAGAGATTAAATATTAGAAAAACAGATAATATTAAATTTTTCAACGCAAATAATAATACCAATATTAGAAATATTCGAAAATAAATGTTTTGTTTTTGTTATTCTTTTTTCTACATAAAAATATTAGCATATTAAGTACTCACTCCTGTCCTGCACAGTGATTCTACAGTGATTTCTACAATTAAAATAATGATTATCTAAAACACAATTTAATTTAAAACACATTAAAACACATTTAAAACACAATTGGCGTCGTCAGTCTGGCGCAACATGTCACTAACATGTCGGTGACGCGAATCCATTCCAAGTTTTGCTCCTACTGAAAATCGCTCAACGCGGCTAAAGAAGTTTTCACTTCAAAAATGGTACATGTTACAGTAATTAGCTTATCATTTTCGGATTTAACCTCAAAAAAGTTTAAATATGTTGACCAGTGTAATTATATAAAAATACTAATGCAATCTATATTTGAAGAAATACAAACACTACTACATTTTAAAATTATTAAACCTTGAATGAAATAAGATGGACACTTGAAACTTTGGGTATAATATTGTAAATAAATAACAACTCTCCAAAACCTGTTTTTTATTTGTCGATCAAGTGCTATTATATTAGAAGCAATAATTCATGAGCTACCTTCGAATGTGTGTGTATGAAATGTATCGTGTGTGTGTGTGAAATAGTATTGACACAAAGTTATCAGAATCATTAAAAAAAAAAAAATTAAAAATACGAATGTTTCAATAATTTAAGTGATACAAGTGAAAAGTGAACATTCCTACTAGAATTAAATTAAAAACATGATAGTATAGTATCAATTTTTATGTACGAATTTAATATAAAACATGTTTTATGGTTATTAGCCAGGTAAAACAAGTTATATTTCATATCGTACGTGCAAAATTTTAAAATATTTCTTGCAGTAGTCATTTTCAAACTATTTCATAGAGTCCATTACATAGTCTGTTTGGATTTGTATCGCCTCATACATTTCAAGGAAAATGAGATTTGTGGAGATTGTAAACGTGGCGTATGAAAGGTATTATCTCAGATAAGCCCTGCTCGTCAGACAAACAAAATGTGTGCACGATAACCTGTGAAAACAAACTGATAAGAACCTTATGACCATAAGATATTGTCTGACCTGATATACGATAGGATTTTGTTATTAAGGCCGGTTCTTATTATAACATCATAAATATATCCTGTTTCAACGGTTTATTGGACCATGACTGCGCTATGGCAAACAGTGGTCGCAATGTAATTTCTTCATCGAACAATTTTACTACAGTTATTCTATTTAGTAAAGGTTTAAGCTAGAAAATTGATACAATTGATTCAAGATTCAGTATATTTGGAAAGATAGAAATCATTTAAAAAATAAGCTTTCTTAAATAATGCTGATCAAAAGACACTGAGAAAGCAATGTAACAATCTGGTCTATTTAATGTGTTTAAAAATAATCTACTTTAATTACGTCAATGCTATTTACTCCTTTAAATATTTAGAACTGTTTCTGACATTTGTTATGAACAATTCTTTAATTGGAACTTTTGGTTTGAAACACTAAACTCGCAGATGTGACACAATAAGCACCAAATCATTTTGTTTAATTTCCTGACACGCCTTTCACTATTCATGTTAGATAGTTCATTGACCATGTTCTCCTGATGATGCTAACATGGCTAACGACGCGCCTCGAGAATTTAAATAAAGTGATTTGGTATTTAGTCGTAAATCTCTTCGATTTTAGTTTATGTTATGAAATTCACATTATACGTCATAAATTCAGACATTTTACGTTAACCAATTCTCCTTAAGCAAACTAAAAAAAAGCACTTTCCAATATAAAAATCAATTGATGCCTTGGTTCGAATCCATATATCGGCAAGGTGTCGAATGAGAAAACTGTTAATTATTATATAGAAAGTTTACAAAGGATTGTCTAATAAGGGAGGGTCAGAACTTTAGAATGAGGCACAATGATAACTGCAAGTGGTAATACGGTAATTTTAATTTTATTTTGAAGAACAAATAATAGTTTTGAAACTAATTTGGAATTAATTGTGGAGAGCCAATTTTCGATTTCTCTTTCACACATATCGCTTGGGATGTGTTCAATGATGACTTGAATTTTTCGTTTATGACCAAAAGCCAGACTTGTTTCGAAATCTGTAGCACCGCCTCGGACTGGACTAATTCGACGGCAACGACCACGCAGCAAAAAATAGACTGTTTCTTCGGATCTTGGAACGTGTTATCCCTGTACAAGATAGGAGCAGTGAGAACGCTCCTAGAACAGGTGAGCAAGTACAATATAAACATCACTGCATTCCAAGAGACTAAATTGTTAGGTAGTAAGATTACCGACAGTAGGTCACACAAAATTTTCAAAAGTGCCGTCAACTACAAGTTTAAACATTGAACACGCAACGAAATTTAAGCCCTGAATGAACGATTGTGTGCAATCCGCATCAAAACAAGATTTTTTAATGTTTGGCTTATTAATGTCCAAGTCCCAACGGGAGACAAAGATGATGAAGTTAAAGATGATTTCTACAGCACCTTAGAATCAACATTCGACTCCCTTCCGTCGAACGATATTAAAATAGTATTAAGTTTGGTTAAAGGTTCGCGTTAAAGTTTGAATGCGAAAGTGGGCAAAGAGGAGACTTGCATAGGGACAATTGGACGACTCAGTCTCCATGATATTAGTAACGACAACAGTCAGAGGCTGACTAATTTTGCAAAATCTTACTTTAAGCTCGATATGCTTTCCGCATCGTGACATTCATGTAGGCATCTCCCGACGGACGAACATTCAACCAAATAGACCACGTTCTAATAGAAAAAAGGGCGGCGTTTAGCATTCTCGATGTACGTACATGTCGAGGGGCTAACTGTGACATATATCACTGTTCCGATGTCGAATAGTTCGGTTTGCTATTCGACATTGGAAAACTCAAGGATGAGAAAGTAGTTGCGAAATACCTATCAGCCTTGAAGAGGTACTTCGCGACAATGCTGAATAACAACACCAGTAAGCCAATAGAATAAATGTGGGAAAACATCAAAGATGGCGTTACATCCGTCGCAGAGGAGGTGATAGGTCAACAACCCCGACGCAAAAGAAATTATTAGTTCGACAACCAATGCCAAGATGCATTAGAGCAAAAAAATAAAAATGATCTCAGACGATTTGCTAACAAAATCTACAGACAGAAAGAACGGAAGTACAATAATGACGAAATTAAAAATATGGACGAACATTGTAAATTACACAACACAAGAGCCGCGTATGTTAAAACAATGCAGAAGGCAAGATTATAAGCAATACGGAAGATATAAAACATCTCCTCGATCTGAACCCATGATCCGCACGAACAGCAGCAGCAGACATAATAGCAGGTACAACTGATATAACAGCTGATGAAGGATCATCTTTGAGTCCTCTCACACTCGAAGAGGTAAAAGCAGCCCTGAAGAACCACCCAAACAACAAAGCGCCGGGCACTGACCAAATTCCAGCACTTCCTGAAGATTGACGCAGAAGTATCATATATTATATATCATAGCAAGTGATAAACCCTGCTGAGAAAACAACCGAGGAATATGCTTGCTGTGTTCTTCTTATAAGATCTTGGCGAAAATTCTAGAAAGAGAATTAAGCCCTTTGCTGATGATTGGTGAATACCAAGGCAGATTTAGAGCTGAACGAGTGACCACAGACCATATATTCTCAGTTAAACGTGTGCTGGGAATATAACATTGATGTTCACCAGGTATTTGTTGATATCAAACAGGCATACGACAGTATCGAGAGGCGCGTACTATATAAAATCATGTTGGAGTCCCTTCGTAACTGGTTCCGCTTACAAGAATGACAATGATCGATTTTTTATCTCAAGTCAGAGTAGAAAATAATCTGACAGCTTTAGAATCGACAATGGCCTTAAACAATGCCTGAGACCAATGCTTTTCAATTTGACACTCGAACATGTTGTTTGGAAACTTGCCGTTGGTAACAAGGGATCAGTGTGCTTCAAATTTGCACAACTCGTAGTATATGCCAACGACATAAACGTAAACCTTGTATACCTAGAGATAAACTTATCGAAGGAATGTAACGAAGGAAGTAAACTTATGAGATAATTATGTTTATTAAATGTGTTTATGTATTGTATGTGTTATGTTATTAAATATGTTTAATATTATTAATCTTAAGAATAATTATGGCAAATAAGACGTATTATTCGGTATTCCCAATAATTAAAAACAAAAACGTGTACAGGAAAACAAAACTTAAACTATATAAAACCATTATAAGACCTATGCTATGCTATGGTAGCAAAACGTGGACATTAACTCAGGCGTCCGAAAAATGACTTAACGCCTTTGAAAGAAAGTCCTCGGACTTTTGAGAGAAGACTCGATATGGAGAATACGATACAATAGAGAATTGTATGCCATCCTCTATAATCCAGATGTGATAGGAGACCCTCATAAAATTCAAGAAGCTATAAGGAATTTCCAAACGCACACTAAAGGGGAAAGTCAATGGACAAAGACCAGTTGGAAAACCACGGAAGCGCTGGGAGGATTCTATTGACGCAGACCGCAAATCACTGCTAAGATTTTCAAACTGGAGAATGCGGACATTGCACCGAGAAGAATGGAGGCGGAGTATCCAGGAGACCAAGGCCCGATGTGGGCTGTAGCGCCATCGTAAGTAAGTATAGATTTAACAATACCCCACAAAAAATAATTCGAAGGCGAGAGATCTCATGACCTTGGTGGCTGGTTGAAATAATCATTTCACGAAATAATACGTCCAGGTCCATCCAATAAATCAATTGTGTGGCCACATGTGTGATAAGTCGCACCATCTCAAAAGTAAACATTTTTTATATCCACATTTATCAGTTCAGGGCAAATATACTCTGTTATTTGCCATATTCCAATAGCGTTCATCATTAACATTAAAACAATTTCAATTCACATTCACTAACATTAAGACAATTCGTCTTCAAAAAAATAAGGTCCTACTACTCCTTCAGTTCAAAAACTGAATCGAACAGTGACTTTTTGATGATGAACTGGGAACTCCTGAATTAGTTGAGGATTTTTATCGGCCCAACTCGATTATGTTGATCATAAATCTGGAAAAATGTGGCGAAGTGAAGACGCATTTTGATGGTAGATATAAATAATTTCTATGAGCTGTGTTTATCATGTAGCTCCCTGTAAATACGATTTAGTTAAGTGGTTCTCGTTGACGATTTAATAATTTGCCATCAATCCAAAAAAAAAGTATGCCTAAATTCCACAAAATGCATAATAATACCTTCCAGGAGAACCTGTCTTGTTCGTTTAATTTATTCGTCACTTGTCCAGGATCCAAGAAATGCTTTTGATTGTCAGAATTATTGAATAATGTCCACTTTGAAACAACTTTCGATAAATAATAATTTAGAACTGAACTGAACAAGCTGTATTATTATTGTTTTTGGAATATTTTTTATCAGAAGGATTATTGGTGTTTATATAACCTACATCACATTCAAGATATTCAATAAGCCCGGAAAAACACAATGATTACAATGTGCTTCTACGTAAGGCTTTTACAGGCTACCTTCAACTGGATATCCAAGAAATATATAACATATATATAACTTAAACTGTACACACAGCTTCTGTAAACTTACTATGATCAATAATATATCGATATATTGGGGATTATTTGTGTTAAAGACATAAAATTGAAATCAACTTTGAAAGAAGTATCCGTTAAATGCATTCAAAATCTTGTGTTTTTTTCCCAGTCTCCTGAGAGAACTTGCAGCAGGTTTTCGTAAACTAGAGTCGGAAGAACACGGAATCATTGGTGCCTATATAAACCATCTCACATTTATAGACCATATAATTCTCTTCCTACTAAATCGAAAATGCTTGAAAATCATGCACAATAAATTCATTAAACAACATAAAATAAAAGATTTTGAAGGAGGAACTAAATAAAGTAGACTATTAAATGCACATTTTTAAGGATCTTTAATGGAAGATGATATCATGAGGGAAATTTAAAAAATCACTAAATATGTAATTGCAAGTTTTTGATCAGTTTCCCTTATTTGTCGTGACCTATAACATGTATACGAGGAATGACTACAAGCAAGAAAAGCTTGAGGTAGCACAAAGGGATATAGGATGTTGTATAAAATTACTAAACCAGCTAGACCGAAATAAAAATGGACAGATCCTATAACAAGAAGAAATATCATGCGATGTCCCAACACAAGCATATAATTAGTACTCGATCCCAAGCACCCATAAGAAACATCAAAGGCAACTGTGTTAGGTCAAATTAATATCGAAAAATTTATGTTGCAGATGTATCGAACGGTGTTCATTCTGCAATTGATACAATACGAGTGAAATGATGATAATGATGAAAGATAAAAGGTTGGTGTAATAGAAATAGGGTTTTTCTTGATTTTTCCCGATGTCTTTAAAAATAATTATATCTAGTCATACTGGAGTAAACCCTAGAATATTTTATAAAGTTGTTAAGAAAATATATTTTAGGAATGCGCATAAGTAATGTAAATTTTGTTTGATTCTGTACAAAATTTTATTTTATTTAACAGTTAATACAGTTTTAGTCTACAATATAATCTCAATCGTTATTGATAATATTCGCTCATCTGACAAATTTTCTATTCCCTTTTTAAATAGGGTGATTTTAAAGTAAAATATTCTTCTAGTGCAGTTTTGATAGATATCTCAGTAATACATTTTTTTTCCACGAAGAACATGTGTCATGGATCTGAAAATATGATAATCTGACGTTGTAGCATCAGGAAAATACGGTGGGAGTGAAAGTACTTCACAGCCTAGCTCTTTGATTTTTTTCTAGATGATTCTGGCAATATGAGATCATTGTCATGCTGAAGAATAACACCTTTTCAATTAATCAGTCTTGCACATTTTGAATCAAACCATGTATAGTTTATCAAGCTGAACAGAATAATGTTCAGCACTTCTGATTCCATTTGGATTTTAACCAACAACAGGAGCTTATCAAAATCAACAGGTCTTACAGATTTTTTACCATAGGAAAGATTGAAATGCTAATAGGTTCTGCTATTTACGGAGCCAGAATAAATAGCATTAATGACATTTGTAGCATTGTTATGTTTTCGAAATTCAAAAAACCTCAAATGTCGTATATGGAATCTATCCACACTTTGATCTTTCATTCTTGTAGAGTTCACATATTTTTATTTTTAATTTAACAATTAGTATCCTAAATATCAGTATGTATAAATAGAATATTAGTTAAATTATTGTCAGTAGATGGTGCATCCTAACTATGGATGCATGTGAGGTGAATTTATTGATATCTATAATATTTACACTATAATTTGCAACATCAAAATTTTTATGCTACAATGAAGAATCAAATTAACCAGTAATTTCGGTTCTAAAGAAATTCAATGTTTTAAGTTTAGTATTAAATTCCTTTTAATACCAGTTCGAAAAGAAAATAGTATTTTGACCCCAAAAAAGTATTAAACTTTTAGGTTTCAAATACTCGAAACCGAATCTGTTTAAAATCCAAAGGAGAAGTGAAAGTAAACAACGAGAGAATATTAACAACTTCAAGTTTCTTAAAAACTGTAAGAAAATTTCAGTGCAAACTTTACCGAAGCCCATCATAATTTATGAAGAAATTTTATTTCAGGAAACTGTTAAAAATCGCTTAGAGAAATAAAATTTACATATCTAACTTTCAACCTGCTTTTAACTTAGGTTAAAATAAGGAAATTGAAAAAAAATATTTGTAACACATGTAAAGTTAATAATAAAAAACATCTTTGTTTAATATATTAATCAAAAGTAAGCAAGAAAATACATAAATAATTGGTAAGTTAAATATATTAAATATAATCTCAAACACACAATCCCCCCAGTAAACAGGTAGAAAAAAGATTATATATATATATATATATATATATATATATATATATATATATATATATATATATATATATATATATATATATATATATATATATATATATATGTGTGTGTGTGTGTGTGTGTGTGTGTGTGTATATATATCTAATTTGATTAAATATTTGTGAATGTTTCTAGACTAGAGTGTAAATCCGTCAAAATATTTGTCCCTCAGTTACTCCAGTTCGAGGTTGGCGACGACTGATTGCCTTCTGAGAGGTTCTTTACGTTGGCCACTCGCCAGATAAAATTAAAGATCAAGCATAAAACCATTGGTAGGCCACTAGGATATGCTGGCCTGAATTAATCAATAGCTGATAATCGTAGTTTCGAGCTTTAAGTTGTATGTTCAGTCACTAAATATCAATACACTCTGTGGTAACTTACTAAACTAATCATCTCCATCGGAAGTAAATGTCAATTAACAGTCATTCTCAAGACAATCCTAACTGTAGCTACAAAAAAAAACATCTTAAACTTGTATATTTTTATAACAATCTTGAAACAGCTAATCCTCAAACCATCTTATTCATGTCCTCATAACGTTAAAACTAGTAATGTCCACTTGTTCAATCAAAGCACCGTTTTTTTAAATCGTTTACTTTGCACTTTTATTGCAATTGTATATAGAAATATGAATGTACATAAGCAAAGAGTGTATATCTGTACACACCCAAATATGAATTGTCCTAGACTTGAGCTTTAAATTAGATTTAAAAGACTGAGCTTTAAATTAGATTTAAATTATTAAGAATATCATAAGTACCTTTTGTCCTTCAATACTCAAAGATTTTTATCATTCACTTGTAAAAGCTAGTTGTATTTTTGTCCTTAATATAATCTTATAAGTAGATATGTTTTTAGTTAGCTCTCATATATCGAATATATTTAACTGATATTATCTCGCCACAAATATAACACGATATCATCGGCAACCTTTTCAAGATACCAACTATCTTCAAATGAACTTATATGAATTTGCACTTAAAAATATTTAAAATATGATACAGAAATTGATTTATGTGCTAATTTTTTCTTGAAATAAGCACCGAATAATAGAATTTTTGCGCCTCTTCAATTCTGTATTTATACTACATTTTTGTTTTTGGTATGTAGTGGTGAGTTTAGATCTTAGCTGTGGTCGCTAAGTATTTCATAATTTTTTTATAATATTCACTTTATACCTAACAGTTTTGCATTCGGTTGAGACAATTTTAGAAACATATAAAATACTACTATGATTAAAACATAAGATGACTTTTTTAATTAATTATTTATCGAAATTTATTTTGTTTCCTTCAAAGTTAAACCCTCTCATTGCAATATACAAATTCGAACTTTTTTCCAGCCTTCGAAATACTTTTCGGGTCCTGGTAATTCCTTCAAAGTGGCCATCAAACTCTTCAATGGGTTCTGTGGATTCAACGCGGTATCCACGAAGTAGTTTCTTCAACTTGGTACAGGAAAATGTCATACGGTCCCATATCTAGCGAATATGTGCTTGCGCAACGGTGTTTATTTGGTTTTTAGTGAAAAATTGACGAATAGTTAGAGCGGTTTGCGATGGTGTGTTATTATAATACAAATACTTGTGGACGTTAACATGGTAATAGTTACCATGTTACCACGAAACATTTAACAGTTAACAGTTACCACCAAAATAGTTACCATGACATTGAAGTTTGACCGCTTTTGACGTGTTTCTTTCAGCTTTGGTTTATCTTTAGTACGACACTCGTTTTATTGGTGAGCTGTTTCAGGATCATATGCATAGATCCACGTCTCATCAGTAACTATGGATTTCAGAATGCCATCACCCAAAGAAGGCTTCATTTTAGCAAGTTCAACGTAATGTTATAAAAAATAAGTGTATTCCAAACAAGACAAGAAAATACATGAGACAAGATTAAATTGTTTTATAAAATTGATTGAATTCATCTAAATGATATTCCAGTAATATAAACAATATACAAGGGTTGCTATTTATGTATCGAGAACTGGCAACACTGGTGTTGCTAGGTGCATACGGACGTAATTTGTCTTGGGTAGTGACCAGAAAATTTCATCTCAGTTAAAAAATGGAATTAACTCATGAGAATTTTTGTGCGATGATTTACAACGACTTTTGACATGAATTATCTCAACAACAGTGCATCGATCAACCCATTTGTGGCGATGAAACACCATCTAAAATCACTGTATATCACCGGTTTAGTGAATTCAATCGTGGCCGTCGTTCGCTCACGGGCGAATTTCGAATGAAGAAGGTCGTCCAAAATCGGTTGTTGCGCTAGAAAACATCGATACTGTGCGCGAACTGATAAAGCAAGATCGTCATCTAACATACCGGGAGATTAAGGTATCTCTGGGCATTCGTATGACAAGCATACACAATATTTTACATGAGCATTTAGCCGTGAAAATGATTTGTGCGCGTTGGATTCCGCATAATTTGACAATCGCTCAAAAAAAGGCTCATGTCGATTCGTGCAAAGAAATGCTCAAAAATACAATCGTGATGCGTCAAAAGCCGTGTATAACATCTACACAGGTGACGAAGCTTGGATCTATGCGTATGAGTCCAAATGTTAACAGCAGGCGACTGTATGGGTCTTTTAAAATGAGCCAAATCGAATATAAACTGTTCGCACAAGAAGCACTTCGAAGCAAATAGTCGCCTGTTTTTTTGGCATAAATGGGCATATACCATATCCAGGCAATGGTCTAGTGTGCCATCAGAGAATGGTCAATTCTGAATGGTACATAACCATTTGTTTGCCAGAAGTCTTTGAATAAATAAAAAAAAACAACCAGCGAAGCAGGACCACTCTTCGCCATGACAACGCGAGCTCTTACATATCGGACTGAACAACTCAATATTTAACCGGTCAAAACATCGAATTGATGAGTCATCCAGTGCTGATTTGGCACCCAATGATTTCTTTTTCTTTTCATCCGCGAAGAATAAACTATGTAGTCAACGATTGTCGACACCAGAAGAAGCGGTTGATGCATCCAAAATGTATGTTTTGGAGACCTCAATCGGAATGGAAAACGTATGCAAAAGTATATCGCTCATCGCGGAGACTATTTTGAAAAACAATAAAACCATTTTCAGTGATGAATATTTAATTTTATTAAATATAAAATTTTAATATATAGCAACCCTCGCATCTAATACTTAATCGGCGATTATTCAGTACAAGATATGTTTTCTTGTTGAACTCCTTCGCTACCATCACTAATGTCCTTGTACAACTTGTTAACAATTTTTTGACATAGTCACATTGCTGTAACACTTTCTTAATATTTTTAATGCATTGACACAAGAAATTTTTATTTTAAGACTAAATTTAAGGCAAAATTGTTTGCTCTATAAATTTATCCATTTCAGAAATCGCAACAATTTTTTTTAAGAATTAAAGAAAACGTTATAATGTCTAACTTACCAAACGATATGATATGAAACTTTTGTCAGATGTCAAGAATAATCATTCGAACTTAAAAAACAAATGGTTGTATCGATAAATAAAATACAGCGCGAGAATTTTTATAACGACAGTCGTCTTACTATTTGATCATTGTAGGATGCCACTCAGAAGTGACAACCTAAGGAATTTAATTTACATATTTCTACGGCCTGATCAGGCCCTTGATATTCACAAACAATATATATATATATATATATATATATATATATATATATATATATATATATATATATATATTATACGGTGATAAATCATCACCGTATAATACTATATATATACATAAATCGGATGAAATATTAATTATTTGTTTTTTTCTTCAAATAGTCAATTGTTTAAGTGGATGTGTAACAGCCAACATTGTTTTATTTCTTAATCTAGTGATGATTTCTGGCAAACAAATTGTTGTATTTTAATCAGTTTTGATAGTGCTTCGATTCCTTAAAGGTATATTAGCTATATGTCGATAAAAACCAAGAGAGAAAATGTTTTCAAACCTAGTATTGTTTTTAGGTCAACCAAGTTTCGTCACTTTTGACGAAATAGTACGTCACATTTTTAGGTCCCTAGTTACTGATTTCACCAATTAATGTGAGGTTTTTAAGCTTTGGCCAAACTGCACACAATCCATTAAAAAGAAAGCTTTTTCTCAAGCAAATGTTCATGCAATGCACTCATCAATGCATTTCGTCGACATCTGTTAATTCCTATGATTTCTCTTACAAGATCGATGTCTTTTATAATAGTAGATGGTAATAGAAGACTTTCATAAAATTCGTCATTCAGACGTAAGTATCAACGACTTTGTATATGTAATAAAAGTATTTGCCTTTTAATAAAGAAATAAATATATAAAATATTATACTTCACTCTTCAGAGGTTTAATCCAATTTTAAATTTTTGTTCCGACAAATAAATATTCCTTCTTCAGTATTAAACTGATCCCACTGCGATATATCCAGTCGACTGTTTTGAAATAAATCGCTAAATTAGGATAATTTTAAGACATTATTTTATAAAATCTTTCAAAGCGACTAACGCCGTTTGTGAGATTTGCGATCTAGAAGGGGAAGTACCACTCAGCTCTGGTTCAAAAAGTTCCGAAAGGAAGACATGAGTCTTGAAGATAGGCGAAGATCAGGTCGTCTACGTCCTCTTGATGCTAACGTTTTAAAAGCAGATATAGGTACAAATCCTAGAACAAGCACTGAGGAGCTTTCAGAGGAATTAAGAATTTATAAACAATTCCGTTAACCTGTATTTGCGAGCCGTTGTGTCAAAGAGCTGTAAAAAATCCTCCTTGAATTGTCACCACAGCAAGCCACGCAAATAACATAAATACTTTTCTAATGCTCTAGTACAATAGCTTTAAGCAGTACTACAATTATGCTGCGGAAATGCTTGCAAAATTAGTGTCTTTATAACCCAAACCAATCTACTGAGTCCCTTTTAACATAGAAAGAGCATAATGTTATTGACTACAATAAAATAGCAACATTTGAAATGGTTATATTAAATTTTATAAATCGGTTAAAATAATCAAATTCATTCAACAACTTAACCAACCTCTAAGAAAAACTTTTGAAGAGCGACTTAAAAAAATAATTAAACCGCTCGACTTTCTAACACGGAAACTTTCCCTGAAAAGGGAAGTGGGGGTCGGGAAAGTGATATTTGTACGGCGTCGATAGGGGGCGCCACCTGCTGCGTCGCGACGCTACAACCTAACAGGTTCAGTCGAGGTGGATTTGCGTAAACGTGTAAGAAAAAAGCTATAGTAGGGGCGCATAGAATACAATATTGTTTATTGGGTACCTGTATAAAATATCTGTTATGAAATAAACATCCAATAAACTATGATTTAATAGATTTTAATTCAATTTTTATTAACAGTTGATATAAAAGCAAGAAAAAACACATTCAGTGTCTCAATATATCAGCGTTTTCTCTGAACGTGTAATTCATGATGAAATTGTATGTACAGTTGAACCGCCAAGAAATTACGCATGCGTCATCAAATGATGTCATAAACTTCCTATATCATATACATTGTCTTAATATGTTCTTTTTCTTTGTCGAACGAGAGAAAAGGAGATAAAAAATCAATACGTATGTCTTCGGGTAAGAGCAGTATGTTACAGCGGGTAGAAAGAGAAAATAACAAATAATTAAAAGGCCTTTATTCATATGCCATAATAGTTCGTCTATTGAGTTCAGCGGTCTTGTTTTGGTTGTCATCTGAATTTTTTTTATTACTGTGTTTCAGTGAAATTTTGAGCGGTAAAGTCCAGTTTTTTTGTAAAATAAGTTCTTATAATAATTACTGTTATTGATTATTTTGTTATCGGTAAGTATTTGTAAAGATTCATAATGTTTTATTTCTTTCAATAATTCTAACCTAACCAAAAACATTTTATTACAAACGTATAATAAAAACAGAAATTATATTGGTTAATTCTAAAAACATACTGAAAGATAAACAACCGTTTCAAAATAATAACGGAAATATAGAAGTGCGAACTTTCAAGGCATCTAGATTTGAGTTAACATTTTGTGTGATTTCAGATAATGTCAGAAAAAATACTGAAATCGCAAGTCCAACAATTTGTGCTCAATGTTTGACTATTTCGAAATAAAAAAAAAGGAATGGGGACTTTTAACCATTCAAGAAGTAAATAATACTTAATTTGATTACATTTTACTTATTTTGCATTATCATATCGTAATCTTTTTTTTCAGAGTTGCAGCAGCATTAAAAATACCAAGGAAAAATGTGTATTCTATTAGGAAACGAAAAGAACATAATCCAGTTACTTCTTCTTTTGGAACAAGGAGACCTCGTGCAAAGCCCAAAATAACAGACTTACCCGAAGGAAGTAAAATGGAGGTTTGAAATACCTTGTATAATATGTTTATATAATTGTATGATATGTTTGTAATAAATGTGTAATGCCACTGTTTAAAGACCCATATATCCCACAGCTAAGTAACATTTTCATCACGTAAAAAAGGATCTCAACAACAATGTTTATAGAGTAGATAAAATAATGATATTGACCAATATCAAAATAATTTAATTCACTGGCTACTTTCCTAAAATTTCGTGATAACTCGAAATTATCGGTACAATTTTAACCTACAACATTCTCCGTTCGATCTATGAGATAAAACTTTACAAATTCATGACACACACTCGAAATTTTACGTTAAATATCGATTTATAGCAGGATGTTTTATAATTTTATGTTATAAATATATACAAATAAATGTGTCGTGTATTGAAATCATAAACATAAATGTTCGGCTTTCGAGGTACCAACAACGTCCATTATGAAAGTTAGCACTAATTTGACTAATTTTTGCTTTCATTCATATGGATAAAAATTGATAACGCAAGGGTACTCTTTCGACGGTTAAAACTGTATTTTAACTGATGCAAAATCTGAGGAAAAATTAAAATTTAACATAGGAGTATGGAACGAAGCAGCTGAAAAATTTGGCCTACATATCAATGTAAATAAAACACAGATCATGATATTGACAAATAACCAAGAACATTGCAACGAAAGAACAATAATCTTAAAAAATTTCGAAATTAAACACACTGAAAAGTATAACTACTTAGGTACTATTATTAATAATGGCGAAACTAAAATGACAGACTGGCGAAAGCAGGGAGATTGCTTCAGCCACTTAGCAGAGACTTCTTAAACAACAAGCAAATATCCAAAAAACGAAATTAAAAATATATAAAACGATATATATCCCCACACTAACATATGGATGCGAAAATTCGGTCTTAAATAAACGGTAAAAGAGTATAGACAAAGATATATAACGGAATAAAAATAATAGACAATGACATTAATGCTGTTTATCCTAGTGTATAGGACGGCAGAATATCTCAGCGTTGGTTTAAAGCCTTACCAAAAACTTTTGGTAAGGCTTTGCTGCTGATTGAAATTGAAGCTAATTCTAAACAAACTATCCAGAAATGAGTCACAAAATTTAAAATTGCAAATAACTATTTAATGCAGAATACAACGGTGTTTAAATCAATTTAATAAACTATAAAGAGAATAAATGGGGGTGCCATATCAACTTTCAATTGAAAACAGAATTCAACGTAACCAAATTTAAGGTGTAAAAATGGCACTGCAGATGTTTTCCTTGTCCAGGTTAGGCACATATTCTTTTCCTTAATAAATTGTTACAGGAGATGAAAAGTGGATTCTATACACTAATTCTCATAAGAAAAAATTATGAATTAATACCACACAAATTTTAATAACTTACTCCTATGAAGTAAAGCATAGGAGCCACTCGATGATCAAAATATAACGCCACTTATTGCTTTTAGCACTTGTATGGATGACGCTCCGATTGGCTACTTCATTTCAATAAGCAATAGTTTGAAACACGGCAAAGAATAATCCCTCAGTCACGCGAGTTCGATGCTGGGTACGGCCGGATGCCTCTTAGAGGAATTGTATATTGATCAAAGATCAAAAGGAAACTGAGTGAGATAAATAACACAAATTTTATATTCAAAATATACAGCCTGTAAGTTAATGCAACGTCAAAAACCATCGGGAATTATTTTGACACACTAGTTTCAATTTTCAAAATAACTAAAAGTCGCATGGAGTTAAACTAGATGATTGTGGAGGATGATCGAGGGCCACAATATTTTTTTTAATCAAGAAAGCGAAACGATTTTTTCCATATTTCTAAATTTTGGATTAAAATTAGATATACAGTGTATGTGGATATTTTTAAAATGCTTTCCTCAATTATTACTGATTAACCTTGACGTTGATCATGTTCAATACTTTCTCTATAATCAAGTAACGCTGTAAATCGCTTAAAAATGTTCAAACAACTCTTTACTTCATTACAATTTAGAATAAAACTTAATGTTAGCACGTTCTTTCATTGTTATTCTTTCACCCACTAAAAAGGCGATGTTATGTTTCTTGGCATAATTGGTAGTAAAACAAAATGCGCCTATTTATTCATAATTAACGCCGGTTAAACAAAAATTTGAAGTCAGTGTTAAAATCTCAAAATTATTTAAATCTGATCGAAATAGAGTACAAATAAATTTACAATTTATCTTTCGTTTGATTACTTTCAAATTTATTTCATTGGAAACTAAATATTAATTTCACTGAGAAAATATATTTAACTGTAGAGCTGCTCTTTTACTTATCTAAGCATATCTTCTCAGTGTTTTAAAATTAGTGAAAAAAAAGTGATAAAATCATGAGATCAACAAGCTAAATATATAGACAAACGTATCTTTGCAATGAAGACGCTTAAGTCTACATTCGGTTCTCATCAGCATACGTCAAATATAATATTTTTTATCAGAGAATCAGGCCATAGGTCACATTTGCTCTCTCTAGGCATGTCTATTATACAATTATGTACAGTTTAACGCAAGCAAATTGCCAGAGCTATAACAATTTATAGAGAATTTTCATTTTTTAAATCATTTATACCAAAGTATCGTTATTTTTTATAAATTTTAAAACGCCCAATTCAAAAATAATCATAGAAGTATTGGGTTACTAAATAAGCTGGTTCAGATTTTCAGTATGTACAGCCATATGATTTATTTAATATTACGTACATAATCATTTCTAATCAATTATATATTGATCGTAGTTTTATGCATCTCTTAAAGTTTCTTTTACCAACTTTGGTATGCCGCGGTAGTAAGACGTTCGAGGCTTATCAACTAAAACCCGACTCAGATGTCTTTTAATTTACGAGTCAGCTCATGATTTACCAATCCAATATATATATATATATATATATATATATATATATATATATATATATATATATATATATATATATATATATATATATATATATATATTGGTGAGCAAAGTTAATATATTATTTTTAGAATATTTCCCAAATTCTTAGTACGATTTTACTAAACTATACACACAAGAAAAGTCCAAGGATATTTAGACTATGCATAAGAATAAAAATTTGATAATATAATCATTTAAATTATACATTGAAGTTATGAATAGGTTCCTATGCTAAAAGTCAAATAGTTTTAGCTTTTTAAAACTTGAAGTAGTGACAAAAATTCACGACAGATTCAATAAATAATAATAAAAATAAAAAAAATTATACAAATAAAGCAGCAAAAATAAAATAGCAGAATAAAAAAAAATGTTTATGTTTTATTTATTCTGCCATTCTTTGTGTTATAAACCACATAACAAATATTGTATTCTACGTTGCAAATATTGTGTTTTATAACGGTAAGACAGCATTTAACTTTACAAGATATGAATCGGGCAGTAGACCTTGAAACTGACATGCGACAAGTCGAGGTAGCTCAGCGGATAGATGTTTCATAGTCGGATAGATGTTTCAAGTGTCATCAGTCGGCTATGGAGGCATTTTAGGGAAACAGAAAGTCCGGTTGAAGAACGTCCAAGATAAGGACGTTGTACAACTGTAGCTCAAGATAGATTTTTAGTTTTAATTATTTAGCTAAGATGCTGTAAGAAATCGTTTCCATGAAGTCCATTCTCGGCAACAGCTCAGATTCTCATTTCACTTAAGAGGTAATCGCGGCGCAAGATTAGACTGGCGTCGAGAATTTCAAAATGGGAATAAAACTGCTTGGTCCACAGTTTTGTTCACTGATGAGTCCAGATTTCGATTTCATCCTTCTTGTTGAATAAGAGCGTGGAGACGATCCGGCGGTTTAAAACGGTTGATGCACGTCCAGCGGGTGCATACTTACACTGGCGGTACTCTTATGGTATGGCGTGGAATCATTATTGGCGATAGAACCGAGCTCATTTTTCCAAATGGATTTTTAATAGCTCAGCAATATTTGGACAATATTCTTCCAGTCATTGTGCGCCCATTTCCTGGTGCGTTGGTGAAAACTTCCATCTTATGCACGACAATGTTTGTCCGCATACGGCGCTTGTAACAAACTGGTTAATCAACGAAGGAATTGACGTATTGCCACGACCAGCACAATCTCTGGACCTAAATCCAATTAAACATGTATGAGGCATGCTTCAAAGAATAATAATTCCACACATCGCCAGCTTCTCAAATGCTTTTAGATTTAGAAAGCTTCTAACAAGAAAATGAGCTTGATTACCTCAAGATATATAATCATGTTCATCTATGAACAATAGGTGTAGAGCTGTTATTAACCAGCGTGGAGGTCATACTCTATATTAAAATTTTTTGATGTTTTGCTTTTTCATAAAATTTATGTATGTCTAACTAAAAATGCTATTTTTGTATTTGAAAACACTTTTAAATTATATAAAACATATTTTATTTTGTTACATTATTAAACAATAAAAAAACCATATATGGTAATAATCCCTTATATGTATATTTTTCAAAATACTTTTGTGAATAAAATGCCAACATTTTTAAAATATCCTTAGACTTTTCTTATTCAATATTAATATTTTGATTTTCAACATTTATGGTTTTTTTTATTCTTTATTCCATATACATTAACTTATATATTACAGTATTTCTCATTCATTAATAATAGCTACATATAGTAGATTTATTTTTGCCTACTAGATTGTAACAAAAGTATTTGCAATTTTTTGCCACATTTTGCCCCGACATGTAAACGTTTCTTCTCAGTGTTAAAGTGATTCCCCTGTGAAATGTTCAACCGACGATTTATAACAAAAACATTAAAAGTCGCGAAATTAGGGCACTTTTAAGATATTATTTTTCAAAACGACTGACGCTCATGAAATTTGCAACATAAAGGAGGAAGGTGCCGTATCAATCCGCATCACTGAGGTCTGGTTCAAAAAGTTCCGGAAGGGAAACGTGAGTCCTGGCAATAGAGAAAAATCAGGTCGTCCGCGGTCTCTTCAGTACTTCACTTTAGCAGGTCTCTCAAACACTAGGAAACTTTCAGGGGAATTAGTAGTAGCCCATACTACCGTTAACTGGCATTTGCGAGAGCTCATTAAAGAACTATAGAATCATCTGTCATAAAGTAGCACATCAGCAAGCCACATATCGTTGTACCCATTTTACGTCTCGACCTCAAAAACTAACGAATTGTACTTCCTAATTGCTCTCGAATTGTATTAGAATTGCTCTCTACCCAGCATGCAATCCCGACATCGCTCTGTCGAATTACCGCTTGTTCAGGTCCATGGTTCACTGCTTGCAAGGAGAAAACTTCAGGACTGAAGAAACTGTTAAAAACATTCAGGACTGGTAAAAGCTGGCTGTGCTTAGATTTTTTACCTCCAAAGACTCATCGTAGAACCAAGGAGGGAGAAAGTTACAGACTGAGGTCATCGCAAAGAACGGCCTATATTTCGAGGATTACCTTCCAGGTATAAGTTAATTAAACACTGAATAACTAAATACATCAAATATGTAAATACTTTTTTTACACCCTAGTAATATTCGAGTGTTAACATACCACTATGATGAAAATACAACCTTTTAAATAAAACACAAACCCTTTACTTATACTTATTACTCATTACTCATTACTTATTAATCATTACTCATTACATATTACTCACTACTCATTACTCATTACTCATTACTCATTACTCATTACTCATTACTCATTACTCATTACTCATTACTCATTACTCATCACTCATTACTCATTACTCATTACTCATTACTCATTACTCATTACTCATTACTCATTACTCATTATCTATTACTCATTACTTATTACTCATTACTTCCCTTCACTGCAATATACATATTCCAACGTTTTTCTAGTCTTTGAAACAGTTTTTATATTCGATTTCTGATATATTCTTCAAAACCGCAAGCGAACTATCTTGAACCGCAAGTGGACGGAATCCACGAGGTAGATTCTTCAATCGAGGGAACAAGAAGAAGTCACACGGTGCTATATCTATTGAATATGGTACTTCTATTTGTTTAATTTTTAGCGAAAAACTGATAAATAATTATTGCGGTGTGTGGAGCCTGCCACACCATCAGTGTGTTTTGACTTTGGTTCTCCATTAGTACGATACTCGATTGATTTGCTTGATAAGCTGTTTCTGGGTCATGAGAATAAGTCCATATCTCAGTAATTATACATTTCAAAATGTCATAAAGTAAGTAAAGCATCTCTTCAGCCACTTCAACACACCACACCAGAGAACACGCGATGTATTTCAAAAGAATTTAGTGTTTTCT